>JAANSO010001805.1:0-15445 GCA_036507315.1 Lepidocyrtus fimetarius | reverse complement strand
AGTGACGGGAAAACGATATACAAAAACCATTCCAGTTTTTTATCTCGTTTGGTTAATTAATTTTGCCACGCAACTCCAACCGCCTGATTTACTGAATGACGGTTGGAATTCTTTTTCCAGACAATCATCGTCATCAAATTTAATTACAAGAACGAATTCCGTAAGGAGTTTGTGTTTTCTGAGATTATATTTCTACTCATGCAATGTAACTTGAGCCAAAATGACAGATATACAATTTAAATGATATAAATTGGAAAATGAATTATATTTACATGCTTGTATTTCCGACATTTCTATTATGCATGTGGATTGCTGGATGACAGTTAATGGTCAATAATTCATATTTCTCTAAATATTAAAAAGGCGTTTTTAAAGCAGATTTTGTTGTGTATTTTTAAATTTAAATTGTTGTAATTAAAACGAAACCATTATATATACTTCCGGTTAATTATTTTTTGCATTGAATGCAACTCACACACGCTTTGGAAATAATAATTTTTAAAGTGGATTATAAATTAAAACAAAAATACATAAACAAGCAGCAATAATAAGCGCTTTAAATTTTGCTCGTAAAGGTTTACTAACCAAGTGCAATATTTTGTGAGTCAAATTGTTGATGAATCCCCTTTTTTGTGGATTAAAACGGTCAGATGGCTTTAGACCACGTTGAGTAATTACTCGGCTTGTAGTTGTAGTTGTTGTTCTACTACTACTGCTACTACTACGCGTACTTATACTCCTATTGATTATCATTTTGCTTGTATTTTTTCCAAATTTTCTTAATTTTTATATAAGGAAATTTGTTCATATCCACTTGAGAAGTCGCCGCACTTTCAGACAAAAAGAATACCAGTATTAGTATTTTTCTTATAGCACAAAACAGGGTAACAATCAGAATGATTAGCACACTCAACACTCTCTTAATATGAGAAAGTGGGATTGTTTTTGGTTTAGGAAATATGTACACAAATTGAATAATCCGTGTGCGTTTTCTGTATTGTTCCTCCGGTATGTCTTATTGGTAGTAAATGTATTGTAGTAAAACCCACAAAAAATTAATTGCTCGTTTCGTCAAGGATATTAAAGGCATGCACCAACAGGTATGCAATGTGATTGAAGTCACAAAAAACACAAGTCGGGAAAAAGTTTGTATAGTGAAATACAATATTATTTTAGCTGTATTCAAAACAAAAGTACGTTGATAATGATGCTGGTGATGACTGACAGAGTTATGTGACAATGTTCTTGTTTTGGATAAGAAAAAGAAAAGCCTAATAATTTTTGTCACGTCAAATTCCTCACTTTCCAGGGAAATTAAGATGTACAGGATAAACGGTATGTTGGGGAGAAGAGAGGGAAGACAACTCAACGCAGAATATTTTTAATGAAAAGAAATTCCTTTTTTACTTTTACTTTTTTGCGGTTTCAACTCGTTGTCTCGCCATCATCATATAAGATTGTTGTCACAGAATAATTCACCAAATTACCAAATAAGAAACGCAAGAGAAGAAGTCAGGATGGTTATAAGCGAAAGTTGGTTTCGAGACTTTAGATATTTAACTGGAAAAAACAAATAAGTAGTGCACATAAAAATCACAGTATTATTTAAAGTTTAGAACTGGGAAATTTCAAAATTAAGAGCTACACACTACAGCACGCACAAGCTACACAAAGAAAGAATGCAACTGGTGGACTCATTCCTTCTTTCAATCCTAAGATTTATGGCGTTATGCTCAAAAGATAATCAGACAGTAGAATAAAGGCAACTTTTGTGAATTTTTAGTATATTTTAGCGGGGAAATACCAAAATGGAAATGGTAAGGAACTGCACGCTATAATGAAGTAAAGAATTCCGCAGCTTTAGCTGGAATAAGAAGTAATCTTTTAGTTATGCAATTGACTTGCAAAAATTTCCCGCTAATGCATACCGGTTCGTAAGAAAATAATGAATAGGGTGTATTGTTATCTAATATATAAACACAAAAACGAAAAAACATATAAAGCATGGAAGGAGAAATTTAAATGAACCTATGTAATTTGCAATCTACTCGTTTCTTAGTGTTGATTAAGAATAGACAAGTTTATAAATAATTGAACTAATGAAATTGAAAGTAAAAGAAAGTATTCAGAAGGAGGGTAAATGGAGTAAATTCTTTTTCTTGAAGTTCAACTCAAATCTCTATAAAGTAAAAAATATTTCGTCGTTCGTAATTTAACTGCTAGGGTGAATCTATAACTAGACTAGTAACTAAATGTTTAGGTAAGCAATGTTTTCCGCTTCTTTCCACCTACATATTTTTTTCTTTAGGAAATACATAAAACTCTATCAAATGGTTTATCTCTATCTATATAGGTTTGCTTATTGAAGCCATGCGGCAGACAGACACACTATAACGTCTAAAATCTCTACATTGTTTTCCGTTAAACAACGTGAAGGACAGAAAATACAGTGTTTGAAATAAAACAGGAAGCAAACTGTAAACGTTTCTCTATTACTATAATGATGATGACGATTATGTCGGCGGTTTCCACAATAAAATAATGTACAAAAAATATCTTGAATTTGAATCGAGGGACAGAATTAGCAAATTCCTGAGGTATGAGGGAGGTAAAAATATATTACTTATATAGATAGGTAACGTTTGCACTTTTTGCAACAAGAGAATCAACAAAAGGATTATGCAATGAAATGGAGTATATCACATAATTAGACAATAACGTAAAAAGGGACAAGATAAATTTTACATTGGTTGATGAAGATGATCACACTCTCTTTCCCTTTTAAAACTAGTATAAAATGCTGAAGATGTAAAGAATATAAGAAGATATCATAAACAGAATATGGATGATCCTGACAACATGAGACAAAAGGAGTAAAGTTTGAGTATGGTGTTGATGTAATTCATGATAAAACATGAGTAGAGTAGCTGTAGTAAACTGCAAAAGAAATCTTTTAAAATGTGAAAGTTGGAATAGATTCATTTACTTTTACTTGAAAGGACCATATAGATATAATAATAATATATAGTAAAACAAATCAAAGAAGGTTAGTAATCCTTGAAATGAGTAAACATATATACAAACGGCTTTAGATAAGAGTAAAAAGAGAGGCATGATCTCTTTTTCGTCTGTTTCCCGTGTTTAAAAAACGGATAGACATTACAACTGAGTAAATAGAGAACGAGAACCGTAAGTAAAAGAAAACAGATTCGTCTACAATTTTTGCAATAAACATTTGCCAAAATTTTACGTAGTTTAGACAGCACTTTGTATTAGAAAAAGGGTTATCCACGTTGGTGGTGTATATAAAATGGAAGGAACTAGAAAAGTTGATGCAGAGTAAGACTAATGAGTAACCTTTTTTCTATTTTTGACTTCATCAAATGTCTGCGTATGTGCAACTTTTTAGTTGAAGTTTGTGTTACGGGTTTCAAAGCTTTCAATGGGTGACACAGGCTTGCAAAAATTATTTTATTCTTTATCTAATGTTCAGTTTCAGTTAGTCTTCCGGTGCTGGTAAAGATGGCAAAACTAAGTTATCAGTAATGTTAAACATATGGTAAGCAAAGACTGGCGAAATATGGAACGTTTACAAACCCTAATGATCACATGAGAATTAGCTTATGAAGTAATAGGGATAATTTTTAAAATACTCTGTTTTAAACATAAATGTGCAAAATATAATGGCATTTATTAATGGTATAGTGAAGTATTATTGAAGTTTAATGTTGGTTGGAGGCTCAATTTAATTCATTAAAATTTATTCATTATTCATTGCCTTATGTCGATCAGAATCGATTGAAATTTTTAACATGATTAAAAACTTTTTTGCTGAACAAGGCCGAGCCATTGTCTTATGATAACGACTGATTGGATTGTAGAATGAGTCAATGAATGACATTTCCACCATGTATTTTACTCATTTTCCCTTTCAAAATTTCTCTTTGGTTGAAATTTTAATTTATTTTCCTTCATCTTTCTTGTACGTCAAGGTGAAAACTATCAAGACAACTTTAGCCAATACCGGAAGAACTTCAAGAGCTCATTTTTATTTATTTATTCTAAACCAAGTCGGAAAGGAAAATTAAAAGAAAAATCTAACTCCAATCCTATCTCAAAATCTGACATCTTCGGCCTCCTCCATCGCTTTTCAGATGATTTGAAATAATGAAAAAATCTTTATAAAAATAAACACACGCAGGATTTCTTATCGCACACATCGCATTGCACGCAAAATTATTCACGCACTTTTTTGTGAACCCATCATCAGTGAGATGAATATCCCATTCCCATCTTTCACTTTTCTCTTCACTCAATTAAAAAAACCGTGAGGATGACGACGCTCCTGCTCCATGATGATGAGCAAATAGATAAGCAATACTCAAGATAAACCAAGTCGACATGTTTGCAGACTTAAGACTAGTAAATATTCCATATTTTTTCAATTTGGTAATATTTGAATGTCTCTTCTCAAATAATGGTAATAACCTTCTTCTTCAATAGTCATTAATCTCAATAAAAGAGGGATTTAGATTAGGAGAAAAATGTTTTCTGAATTGATTTTTTGTATGCGTAAAATTGTGGTGGTGAGCATAAATTTGAAAGAAATCGTATATCACTCAGATCAGTAATTTCCGGGCCCCATAACATACTTAATACTGATCATGTCATGTACCATTTTGCGTGCATGCAAGTGTATATTTTGTATATTTTCACATAATATTGCGTAACATAATGGCAATGATGATGGCAGTTTAGATTTCTTATTATCTTTTCGACTTGGAAGATTGAATGAGTCATTCGAGGTTCAGTTTAAAACATTTCTGAACGAAAAGATATGATGGATAATAAGGAAACTACACAATTTATCTTCAATTGCACATGAGAGAACAGCCGGATGATTTTTTTGCGTTCCAGTTTGATTCTGAGATATAAGAGTTTTAGGAACTACAAATTCAGCTTTGTTAGCGTGAAAGTTTGCAAATAAAATTGGTTCGAAGCGTGTTATGTATCTTTTGCCTCAATTAAATTTTATTATGTAATTTAAAATGATTAACTGTTGAAGCAAAGGAGGAGGTGACATACCATCATCACAGAATGCTCTTTCCAAAAGGACGTGGTTGTGCTTGAACTAGAAGTGAAAGTGGACGACTTGTTGTTGATACTGCTGTTCCTTATTATGTTATGATCATGATGATTAATTATTGGAAAATTGGAAGTGAATAAACTACTACTGACAGAGTTGACCTTGCTTGGATGAGGTGGAGTTGACGAAGGAAAGTTGGTCACATTCGTTTTACTTAGAAGGGAAGGCATTCCGAAACTGGACACGAGCTTGGGGGACTGAAGCACACTAAAAGGTATGGATAGGGGAGGAAGAGGAGGAGGCACGGGTGGCGGGGTTTGTATAGGTGGGGTGGAAACTGCAACTCCTTCGGTCAAAGAGAGCCTCCGAACATCGGAAGGTCGATTAAGAAAATAGGAAGACAAGGAAGAAATGCTCGGGGCTCGTGCAACACCCAATAGAGAATTTTCAGTTTGAGTAGATGATGAATTTGGTGTTTGAACTCCTTCCACAAAGGTAGGTTCTGCTAAGGGTGTCTGTCTTTGGGATTGTGGTAGGACGGGGCATATACTGATAGGAGCTGAAGATGTTGAGTATGCAAGCGGCAAAATTGGAATCTCTTGTAAAGGTACATCTACTTCCGGTGAGGCGGATGTCGGATGCTGTGGCGTTGGCGGTGGTGTAGCGGTAGTTTTTGGTGGACTTGGAGATGGAGCTTTGTCTGGCTCAGTTAGTGTAAGTGGCGAAAATGAAAAAATGTGCGTGTCTTGTTGTGTAGGGTCTGTATTCTTTGTTTCTGTTGGACCAGTAGATTCTTCAGTAGTCGTATTTTCGGAAGTTACAATCGAAGGAGAAGTGCATGCAGGAGGGAGTCCGTGCTGGAGTTAATAAACCAATCACATGAGGACATTTAATACAAACAACGATCATTTTTGGTTATTAGTAGATAGAAAAGAAAAGGTTATCAAATGTCATGCGTGAACAGAGAAAGCAAAGAAAACCAAAAGAGTAAAATACTTTTAATAGTTTCATGAAAATATTCTCACCTGTGCTTTGGACTCGGCTATCACCTGCTCACCAGATTGCTCTTTCGTTTCTTCTTGACTGAAAATGGTCGTTACTTCGGTTGTTCCATTTACCAGTGTTTCAGCAGTTGTTACATAATTTTCTGCAACAGAGTCAACGCTCTGTTCATAAATTTCATTTTCCTTGTTGCTGCCAACATCATCAAGGCCAGGAGGTGGTCCTGCGCTGGGTGCACTGCCAAACTCAGTTTCTGTTCCAACTACCTTGTCAATTTCACTAATTATCTCCTTCAGAGCATTCTTTATGCTCTCCTGTTGAATCTCTGTTCCTTTCCCATTTCCTGCTTCAGTTGCAGATGGCGTCTCAGTTGGTTCTGATTGAGAAGGAGGGACTACGTCTTCTCTAGATTCACATGGAATATTTTCTTCCAAGGAAGGAATCTCTATCTGTGTTATCACTGACTCGGGTGCTGGAACAGAAGGTTGTTCAAGTTCAGCAACAGGTTGTGAAATTTGTTGCTCTTGAGGTTCCGCTTGAAAAGGAGATGATATATCTTCCAACGATATCTCCTGTTTGGTTTGCTCACTTGTTTCAGTTGGTTCGTCAATACTGCTGCCTTTAATTATCGTCTCAATTTTTGATACCTTTAACTCAACAACGTTATTTTCTGCTGGGGACTCAGCACCTGAAATTCGTTCTGGAATTGACTCTGATTGAGATGAAGGTGGTGGAGCTGGAGCTGTTGTTGCGGATTCAGATCCTGTTGACGGAGCATCTTGAAAAGATTGAACTTCGGAGAAAGTGGAAGAGGATTCGTTCACCTGTAAAGTTAAATTTTCAATTTATAATTATGTACTTGATAAACTCCTTCATGCACAAGGAAAACTATTAAGGAATTACAACTTAAATCCATTTTCGTCTTGCATTTAAAATATTTATGAATATGGTGAAAGTAATCAAATAAATTCATGGCTTACTATAAAAATAACAAATACATTCAGGGCAAATGCAAAACTGCTTCACAGTAAGTAAAATACAAATAAAAATGTACTAAAGTGAAATGGCAAAGATGATACTCGACAAAAGCGGCAGTTTTTTAAGACTGCAAGTAATTTAAGGAAGATTTCCCTAAAGCTCTTCGTATGTTTCCATTTTGTCTTGTTCAAAGTAACATTGAAGCGGAACTAGAAACACTAAATATTTACATTTCTCTAAATGTTTGAAAATCTACAGCTTTAAAATCAAACCGTTTTGGCCTGATTTGCAGGCCCGACTAAAGCAAAACATTAGTCATGTGTCACTATAAAGTGGAAAAATCTGTAAAAATTAGGCTAATTCAAGAGGATCATCATTATGCCTTCTGCGGCACCAGCATCAAAATCAATTTCACAATATATCAATCTAAAATATTATTTTTAGTATTAAAAACATTCATCCTCGTTTCATTTTTATAGCAAAAATTGATCTGGTTGCTGGCTTTTTTGGTTAGCAAAAATGTTAGTTTTTATTTACAAAAACAACATTTAGAAAAAGGGCTGAAAAATCTGCCACTTCTTGAGCTAATGAAAATATTGGTTTTGATGTTTTACTTAAAACTTTTAGTTGATGTTTTACTTACTACGCAAGCTCAACATTTGCATTTTGGATCATACTAGTAACCCAGTTTTAAACATTTGGACCTGAATTCGCTAATCTGGCGATGTTGCTCATTTGCACATGACAGTGATTAGCAAGAAGGCAAAAAACCTTTCACATTTTACGAGAAATTCGCATGCAAGTTCCAATTTAATTTATTTTTACTATTTCTGTTTAACGGCAAGAATCTGAAAATATTTATTTTTATTTGAACATTTAACATGTAATTTTAGCAAATAAACGGATGAAAATATATCTTAATTTCTTTAGTGGATCTGGTTGATTTGTATTTTTTCTAAGAGTTTCTAAGAGGAAAGAAAGACAGACACAGAGGGAACAAATATCAAGGTAAAAGCTAATAAAGGTCAAGTACTAAAAAAAATCATCTGGTTTTATTTTATTTTTAGAGAGACAAAAAAATGGTCATCTGGCATTTTTAAGGAAATCAGACCACACAGACATTGTCATTGCTCTAATAGAAAGTTTTTTTCACTATGGCTGCTCTCTAGCAACTAACCTGGGACGAAACAAAAGACTGGACAGATTCAGTTGCTGAAGTAGAAGTTGCAGAACTAGAATAAAATGTTTGCTCGAGTACCTGTTGCTGCTGCTCTTGTGAGGAAACTCCTCCCTCAATAATCATTGATGAGCTCATTGTCGTGGTTGATGAAGATGAAGTCGACATTGAAGAAATTTGCTGGACAAGGGCACTCTCAATTTGTTGATCCAGTCCGCTTAAGGACTCTCCATTTTGTGCAGTTTCACTTGACATGGCGTTTTTGATGATAGGTTATTAAAGTCAGTATAAAATACTACAAAGTTATACTGATTCTTTAGAAGAAGGTCATTACAAAACTGTGTGGGTTTATATCGATGGTATGATGAACCGTTGACAGAAATTCTAAACTAAATTGCAAAGAAAGCACTTTCACTCACTTTTTAGCGTTTATCTTACGACTTTGTTGACGTAGTATAGTTTTACTTTTTTGCAAGATGAGTAATATCGCACGTCAACACATCATCATCATTCGAATCCTTTTATGCCGCTACAAGCAATGTTCCTTTCCACCGTTACTATTACAAAACTCCATAAAAGTAGTTCACTCACTTTTCAAGTGTAATAAAATGCGTTTTGTAAATCATTAGTTGTTTTTTATTTTTTTAACTGTATACAATTTTTACTACAACCATCACACGAGAATGACACTATTTCAGTACTACACAGAGATCCTGTACATTAGTTTCCCATCATTTTTATATAATACTTAGAAGAAAAGTTCAACTAATTATGAAAATTATAATTAGCTTTTTAAAGTTTGATGAATATACGGCAGTAGTCGTTTGGTGGTCTCTAATCCTTCAAGATTAGCACACACTCAAACCGTACTACCAACAGATAAGAAAAGACTAATTAAATGATGGAAAGCTTATCCGTACTGCAGAATAAAATTAAAACTAAAAAGAAGAAAGGATTTAGAAAGGGAAGAATATACGGGCTAATGGAAAAGAATTTTTTTCTTTCTTTTTGTCAAGGAAAAATAACTACACAACAATTACAACTTTGCAACAAAACAAGTACAACTTTTACAAATATTTTATAATAAAGAACGACGACTTTGACAACATTTACTCCACATTATTCTTTCTACTATATAGCTTAAATCTTTAACAAATAGAGTAATGAAATAAATATAATGAACTAAAGGAAAAAGATAAAAAAAGAGCTTCCTTTAGTTTTCCATTGATTTAGTTGTGTCGTTTAAAGAGGAAAGGATTGTCTGTAGTTGAATGTCTGTTGGATAATAATGAAGATGTGGAGGATGTGTCGGTAAACGCTGTTCCAATCTAATCCTTGGAAGTACTTTTTCCTACATGAAATGTTCTTTGTAGTGATTGTATAAGCTTTGGTTATAGAAGATGACAGTGCCATTGCTACGGCACAAAACCAGGCAATGTAGCGCTTAGCTTTTTTCATTTGTGTAAATGAAAGGTTCAAATGTGCCAAAATCTGAGAAGAAATCGGAATATTAAACATACATATACAAACCTTCGTCATCTTCGTTTTCTGTGGTTTCCTTTTAGTTTTCTTCTTAGGATATGAGCTCCTTCATCAAGTTTCGAAAAAGGGGGAAAATAAAGGGAAGGCTGGCTCAAATTTCGAACAAGATAAGTATTTTGCCTGGCTGCTAGAAAAAATCAAAAGTACAAATTTTTGGAATGGTAATGGCGAAAGATAGTGAACAAGACAATGGCAATGATGGGGAAAGGATAAAAAATGGCATAAGAATAATGCATAATTAAAATAAGCATAAAGATTTAACCTAGGAACAAAAGAAAGGACTTGTTGATAAAAAAGAAGAATGTGTGCCTGTTTTTCTTGTACAAATAATACAATGTAAAACGTAACTTTAGTTTTCACAGATTTAAATAGACGGTGAATGCTAAAGATTGTTTTTATTCGCTATAGCGTGATCTTTAAACGTTATTTGTTTTGGAAGAAAGCTAGCAAGCCCATTCCATTTTCATTGAGCGTGCTAATACTACTGCTACTACCATGCATGCCTGTACTAATATCCGAAATTATGCTTATGCAGTTGTTAAAATGTTTCGAAACTGGTTATGCATGAAAGACCTTCGCGCATCAGTCCCATAAAATTGGAAACGATATGGCTGATTATGCATCTTTTTTCTTCCTCTTTATATATCTCCAGAGAATGTGCAGATAAACAGCCTTCCCATTTCTCATTACAAGGTTTTCAAACGGAAATAAGAAAAGTTAAACAAAACCATGCTGGTTTTCATTTTGAATTTGTTCGGGTCTTGTTCCATTCCTTTTGCGTGTAATTCATATGCAAAAATGATTATCGTCGTTCCTGTTTCTCTTCTGCTTGGTTAACTTAAGTTTACAAATAATTTTGTAGTTTACTACATATTATGTGAACCGGAAGGGTATTATTCTGAATTACTGTATGGGCTTCATAGTAGAATATATGATTAGTTGAAACAAGTAAATGAATGATCCAAAGAATATATCAAAGGTGCTGGTGCTCAAATAAACGATATCAATTGTAAAAAGAGCAATCAACTTTTATCCTTCTTCCGTATATTCCAATCTTTTACTTTCCAATGAAATAAGTTTGCACAACTGGGTTTATATATAGACAAGGAGCTATGCACTTTCCAAAAGGGTTATGCATATATAAATCCTTACAAAGGAACCGATTATGTCGTTGGATACTATTTTTAAACATCAGCAGAAGCAGCATGAATATGCTTTTTTCATTTAATCAACATACAATGTTGTTGTGTGTTGTAAGACCATGCTAAATGTTTCGCCTGCTTCGATTTTTTAAATTTAAATATGCACATCTGGGATAGTAATTTTCGTATCATTTGTATTGGTTGAATCTATGTTAAAGCTCAAGAAATGGAAAAAAGGCTTATCCGATGTAGGTACGTGTAGTTTTGTGTTACCTACATTGATAAAGATAGTAAAGAGAGAATAAACGATAGTAGAGGAAAGACAGATGCTCTTTACTTTTTGGCAATGATCCATTGGATCGCCTTTTTAAAGATAATGGAAGTGCAACCTGTACAACTTTATTCAGCAAAAATCTAGTAATTTTTAAAAGGTTAAGAAATAGTATTATTATATTGCACAAAAACTCAATTAAACATTTTACATACTACTGGGATCTTTATTATAAGTTTAAATTTATGTATATATCTTTTATATATCGAGTTTGCGATAGTAGAAAGAATCAACATGAATAGTATGAACTAGTTTGGCTTATGGATGAGATCCGAGAAAGAAAAGCGTCTAATCCTTGAAGCTGCGCTTTATGAATTTATCAATCAGACATGATAATGAAAGAAGAGACTGACATTGACATATGTATTGTTTGTATAAAATACATGTCTAAACAAACAGTAAAAGCTTCAAATTATTGATTTTTAATGGACATGGATAACTTATTCCATACAAATGTTACTTTTAGAAAATAGAAGAAGCATAATCATAAGCCAAAATGAACGATTGCCTAAGGTATATTACTTTTTATTCGCTAACGTAATATCTGATTTGCTACAGCCATGGAAGAAAATCGAAACTCAAATTATGTACAATGATATAGAATTTCAATATTGATTTGATTACTATTATTAGTTTATACATAATATAGGATTTAGTTCACTGTCACTGACTCCATTCATTCGCCAACAACAAGTCCACAGTCCACTGTTAGAGTCATGCAAACCTACAAATGCCTTAACACAACAACAACGGTTTATTGTGCGTTGAATAAGGACGGACACAGGTTGACAATGTATGACAAGCTGTTAGACGAGCAATNAGACGAGCAATCCATGACAACCCCTCTCCGTTTCGACCACGAAACATTTTTTTACCTTTTTACTTTCATTTTATTAGTACAGACTAAAAAGGTGGAACTATATAACTCATTCTTTTTGCATGAATAAAGCTGCCGAAGTACGTATTTCTTTACACTAGCAAATAACTCTAATGAAAATTCATCAAAATTACAACACAATACAAATAGCGGCCGGCTAAGGTTCAGTGGAGTGAAAGAGAAAGAAAAAGTTAAACACGAACTAGGTACACTACTTTAACATGCCAAAATTAAAATAATTCTTTAGTCGAATAAAGCGAATAGCAAAAACTGTCTGATAAATAATCAATAAAATCCATTAAATTTCTAGCTAGCGTTCTCGCCTGAGATTATCTATCGCAATCCCTCATCAGTACCGAGTTGCTATTTGTTTGAGAAGCGCCTTCTCCAGTTCTTAATATCTCCTTTATCTATGTGTCGCATTTAGAGCTCAGAATATCATCTTTTTTTTGATAAGCTACCGTCGAAAATAATACGATAATGGAAAAAGAAGGAAGCAACGATTTTGCGTACTCTACGAATGAAGAGGTTATGAAGAATATTAATGAAGAAACGACAGTTGGAGAGCTAACAACAACGCAGGGCCTCCTCTCTACTAATCAGTTGGAACAAACGCTGGCCATTATTAAGCCTGATGCAATGTGCAAGGCGGAGGAAATAATTGCTGCCATTCACCGAGAAGGATTCACTGTCTTGCAGGTATGTATTTATTAGTTGCATTGGCATTACACAACTGTGTTTTCTAAGGATGACGTGCGACAACGCCATGTCACCTGTCACTCATCCACCTATTAATCTTCGTCTAATAGTAAGTTTTTTTGGACTAATATTAATGATTTTATGTATTTTTGAAGGCACGAAGAGTCAAGTTATCTGCGGAACAAGCTGCCTCATTCTATCAGGACATGCACAGTGAGGATTGGTTCCAAGCGTGCGTTGAGAATCTTTCCAGTGGCCCTCTACTAGCGATGGTGTTGTCTGGACCTGGAGCAGTTCAGCATTGGAGCAAGGTAGTTGGTCCTAGAAATTGGGAGGAAAGGTCAAAGATGCCAAAAACCTTAGGATTTCGGTACGGAAGGAAGGGAGATAATAATAAAAATGGTGTGCATGGTCCAGCTACAGCTGAAGATGCTTTGAGGGAACTACATTTCTTCTTTCCGGAACGTAAGAATAATAATAATATTTTTCATCTTAATCTACTACTTATAATTAGCTTTGGACAGGACTTTTGATTTATTTTTTTAAATGCATATTTAGCATGCTTACTATTAGAATTGCCTTTACTGAGCTCATCGTAGTGTTTTAACATTTGAAATATCGATTTTCCCTGCTAATCGATTAGCATTGAGATTATATGGACTAGCTAACAGCTTGCTACCAGAAGAAAAAGATATTTATCAATTTTGTGCATTCCAAATATTTCCATCAGTATATACGAGCATTATTTATCCATTCTTCTGTTTCACTAATTTTCACCTTTTTGACTGCTCCTTTCCTTTTATATTTCTGCCTTGTTTGACTTTTTGTTTGACGGACGTAGTAGGTGCTACTTTATGTACTTTTAGCATACACACCCGCACTTTTCGTTCCTTTTCATGCCTGCTTTCACTTTGGTTGTGATTGTCAGGCAGCAGAATTACCAGGTGACAAAGAGCTCCTTTTTCATAAGCTTACTTTTATCTTGGGCCATTAATTGAGTTTGAAGGTCTATATTTTGAGTGATGTAGTTTGAATGTCAAAGGCAAATGGGCCAAGTTTTCCATGAAACTAAATTATTTATGCTTTTATAGGGGTTAGTAGCGGCTTGCCGTAGTCCATGCATATTTGATTTAGTTATAAATTATATGAACTGCTTTAATACTTTTGTCAACTTTCTCAGACAGAATAATAGCTATTCCACTCATGTTTTCATGAAGTATGCATATATACATAATAAATCAATAAAAACGTATGCTATTTCATGGGTGTCTTGCAGTAACAAAACAAATGAGAAACCCTTTTAGAGTTTTCTTTTAAAAATTGCTATTGATAATTGAAGGGTAAGGTAAAATAATATTGATCGTGTGACCTTGCTAGACCAGACTACATTTAATGCGAACTAAACTATTTTATTGGATTAAGAATTCTAATTTGATTTTAATAATTCTTCTGTTTCAGTCATTGTTGAACCAACAATCGCAACCAACTTGGCATCCCACTACCTAAACGACAACGTTCATCCAGTTCTTACGGTTGGACTTTCAAAGCTGGTTAGAGAGCGTCCAGACGATCCCGTTCTTTGGCTTGCAGACTGGCTTTTGGCAAATAACCCGAATAAGCCAAAGGAACAAGGCGTTGGTAGCAACCCTCAAGCTGTTGGGAAATGTAAATAAACAATATGATTTGAAAATTATTACGATTATGACTAAAGCGAAACGGATCCTTTATCGCACAATATATTTTTTGTCAAAAAGTTAACTAATTAAATTGCACAACTCTTTGTATGAAATAGCTATTCAGAATTTTTAAATAAACTTTGATGTGTGTATATCTGATGTGCAAATACAGATAAAAACTGCATGTACTAGCTAGTATTAAATAGAAGTAGCTAGTAGCTCATTATTATTTGAAAATAACGACTGCATTTATTGAACATTTAAACTATATATTACTTTGTTATGTAAGTCTGACTGATAATATTTAAGGATGTACTGTTTATGTTTTGTCAAGAGAAAACGGTAATTCAATATAAAATAAAAATTGTAGAAACTTTTAGAGAAAATGTTTGATTTGCAGTGCCATCTAAATTGTTTCAGATGATTTTACACTTCTTTCACAAGTTTTTCGAACAGTTGAAGAAACGTGCTCCAAGAAGGAGTTACATACTTGCCAACATAATGTATGCAGAACAAAACCAATTACTGAAATTATACTAGCACCTAATAGGTTTATTTTATTTGCATAAATTTAAAATGCTTCTTCCAGAGAATTCCATTAGTGTTGATGTAATATCAATTAGCTTAAAATGTATAATTGAAGCTTTTTTCCAAAAATCTAGCCATAATATAATCTTACAAGCATCACTTGTTTGTCTCACTTGGTCATAGTTCGATATTGAAAGAACAGTAAAGTAATTGTATTACATTCCATATCACTTTGCTGCCTGTGGTCTTTTCTGATTGTTCGTACTTTTTAAAATTTTTGTCTCCTATTTTTCTTTTCTTTTAAATAATAAATGAATTACGCATTTGTTTTTCTTTATGAAAAAGATGCATTCATTATTTTTTCTAGTCCGGTCCATCTCCAAAATAACAATCAATGTTCTGTCTTT
>JAANSO010001804.1:0-15448 GCA_036507315.1 Lepidocyrtus fimetarius | reverse complement strand
TACCAACATTTTTTTATTTCTTTTTGCCTTTTTTAAATGCAATGAGCGTAAAGAAAATAGATCAGTTTATGGGTTAAAATACAAAGAAAAATCAAGTCCTTTTCATTCTATTAGCACCGAAATTTCTTAATCTTTACAGACCTGACTACTGATCATTTCTAAATATAAAAATACAATTTTAACACCTGTCCTTTAAAGCCGTTTTGTGCTCTTGAAACAAGTAAATACAGGTAATTCGGTCCCCTCCTTTGTCAAACCTTTTCCCAGTCATGACTTTAATTTGACAATGATAATTTTAATAGCGCGATTCATAATTACTGCAAGGTAGACTGAACTGGAACTCCGTGTCTAATCTCTATGCTATGCTACAGTTAACAAAGCGGCGGCTTACACACAATTCCCAACATTAACATTCTCCTACTCGTAATTCGATGTTTACACATTTTGTAAATCCCGAGTGTTACGTTGTATCCGGTTTCATGAATGGACTTGAGATAATTATCAGAAAGATTTTGCTTTCGTTCACAGAATAGAAATTTTATACTATGTAGTTCTGAATAATAGAGTTTAAATTGCGATTTACACATCAGTGCTGTAAGACTGATAAGCTCGAATAGTTTTCCGGGCTTTTTGTAAAACTATTATGCGTAATCGTTACTTTTAAGGGGATTGCCTGTTTTGGAGAATACCACCATTTTTCATGTTCAACAGAATAATCTTCTAATTAAAATTTAAGCTGCGTTAGATCAGCATTCATTAGAGAATAAAATCGGGTAGTTTTTTGTTTAAAGTTGCTTAAAAACACATAATATATACACGTGAAGTAATGAAAGTTTATTAAAGTTGATTTAAAACGATAACCAATGCCACTGTTACATCAAGTGGAATGGTATTTCAATCATATTGCCAGCACTACATTGCTCTTTACAAATACTTTATATACAAGGGTTTTTATAGTAGATATCAGTTGATTTATAGTAAGAGTTGTATAGGTCGAATGCAGAAAGATGGTGAATTAGTGATATAAATGTCACTCTCTTCTCTGTGTGTAATAATAATTAAAAACGGATGAAAGCACCATAATACATTTGCTCATTAAAAATATTCACAGAATACCTATTTCAATCTTTATCTATGATTGAATGGTTTTTCCATTTAGCTGTGTTTCGTTTCTGCTAATGAAATTTAAAATCATATCATGTAGTACGTATTTCTGCAGATTCTTGAGTGCCCTTTTCATTGACGATAGGAAATGTTTTTGCAAAGTTTGAGAATACTTTTTTGCAAAACTATTTCTATAGATATAGTTTTATAATACAGATACCTACGTAACAAATACTTCTATCATCTCCACCACTTTCAATGGAAACAGTGCGATTTATATTTTTCTAGCATTTTTATATTTCAAACCACTTCAATTGAACATTCTCTTTGGTTTTCCCATTGAAAGAAAAAACATTTTCTAATGTTGGTCACAAGAATAAGACATTTGAAATATCGTTTCTCTTTTTATTTCAAAGAAATTTTTTTCGAATATTAAAATTAGTAATGCAAGTGAAAGGAAAGTACGTTGATTGAAAATACATTAATCACCATACTCTACGATGCGTAATTATGTAATAGGTAAAAATTAGTAGTACTGTGTGTGGGAAAAAAATTCCCCATAACAGTGACATTTCTTTTTTTAAATATACGGCGTAGCATACTACCAAATTTAGGGACTTTATTTCAACAAAAATACTTTTAATAGGTTCATTTTTATAATAATAGCAAAGATATTGAATTTAAAACAGTGATCACAGATAATGATTTTGTCGGATTTCTATAATGCGTTAAGCGGGTGTTTAACTATATATCCATATAGTTTTTATACTCTTGCTTATTTTCAGAAGCGCATCAAATGGCAACAGCATTCGTACATTAAATGAGTAAACCTCCATTAAATTACCACGTCAGTTGTTTCTACAGTTATTTCTATTGAAATAATTTACATTTTGCAAAGCTGTTATGATCAATGGTCCAAGTATCATTGCCATATCATATCACTGTTGCTATCAACCGTCATCCAACCAAACCATTTCTTTTAAAACCCAGCAGGGAATGGAAGAAGTCATATTTTGTAATTTATTGAATTATTGTTTCTCCTTTCTTTTTGCTACTGTTTTCCCCGGCGCAGTTACGCTGCTGCTGCTAACCAACCCTAAAAGCTATTTAAAATAATAACATGAATGAGCATCTGTCAACTTTTTACGAGCTACGGATGCTGCGTTTGCGTACCATCATCAACTTCATCCACTTCTTCATTTGAATTTTATAACAACTCAGCAGTCACACAACTTGCAGTGCAGTTTTCCTTTTAAACAACTCCAATAATTTTTTTACGTAATACTTATTTAACGATAATAATAAACAAGCTGAACCAGTGAAAGAACACCACTAAATTGCCTCGTAAGGGAATTCTGTTCACAGTTCATACCCATCATTATTTGTAGCCAGCTTGGCTGATAGTGGCGTTTTCTTTATGGATTCTTTATGCATCCTTGAGTTTTAACTTCAGGCTCTCTTTTTTAATTTCATCCATATTTAAAACACCAAAAAGATCATTTCCCTGACGCCGGCTTCATCTTACAGTTTTCATCCGTGTATACGATAATAATTGCAGTTAAAGAATCGACTCCCACAAAATGTTTCGCGTTTAAATCAATTCATGTGCCAGCTTTTTTATGTAACATTGCATTTACAGCCCTCAATAAAGTTGATTTTTTAGTTGATGTAGTCAATCAGTCTCATCTGGCTCATCCTTCTTCCCTCTTTCTTCGTGGATTTCTTGATAATGGTTTAGCCCACTTCACCCCAGGAAAAATAAACAGACGGGAGAGAGGGAGAGGAAGGATATCAACGATTAGTATGCAATCAAGCATTTAAACTTTTAGAAATCCAGCAGAGCAAAACAATCATGATGATACTAGAATGACAGTATACATTACATTGTTGGATGGATTAAAGCCGCGATGCCAACGATTTCTTGCATTAAAGCACTATTTCAAAGTTCAGCTTAAGAACGGTTTATATTAACAAAGCATCAGTAAAACAAAGACCATCTGGCTACCGAGTCCAAGTTATTACTTCTTTAGCAAAAAAACGCGAGCGAGTGTCCAGGTTTTCTATCAAGAAGATAGTTGTGATGGTGTTGGTGTTAATGAACCACTTTCACTAGTCAGTTTTTCTCGTTCTCTAGGCTCAGAGACATTTTTCTTCGTTTCCTCTCGTCAGGGTTGAATGCATTCGCCATTTAACAATTTACAAAAAACAAGTGCATGCGAAAAAAGTTTCATTGTTTCATTGTCATTATAATATCGTAAGGAAAAAATCATGCAATGGTTTCTAATTTTAATGGAATCGTACAGAAACAGTTATTCGGACAGCGATCTTAAACTATATTAATACTATGAGCAGTTATGTTCTTCTGATCTTTAAAAAGGCGTGCATAAGTGAAAAACTCCATTAAAGAGTAAAAAACTTATCACAGAGACCCCATCATTTAACGTAGGGGTACTAAATGCGAACAAGATTAGGAATGTGTCTGTTTTTTCACTAAAAGTGCATTATTTACTTAATAGTACGGAAATATTAAAAAGCGGTGATCATTAAGGAAAACGTGTATTTGGTGGCAAGCGGATTTTTGTAAAAGGTAGGTACGTTAATGTTTTACCAACCGTGCCAAGTTATACGATCTGTTTGTTTCACTGACATTAAGATAATTACAGAAGATGTGTCGACAACAATGCATGCTCCTTATCAACCATTTTCTGCCTCTTGATAAGTGCATGTTGACTTTTCGATGAATCGCATACCGTTACACAAAAAAATGTCTATTAAGTTGTCACACTCGTGTACTCCATGGTTTTTTGGCCAGTTAAAAACTGTGCGATAATGAAATATGAACAGATATGTTTTATGACGTTACCGTACTAGTACTTTTATAGTGAATTTGAAGTTTTCATCTTCCGTATTCCATTTCTTTAATTTAATATTTATCATCAACATTTTTTAAAAATGTTCATTTTTCTGTAGTTTTGAGAATGTCGGTACAAGTTAGTACTGTAGTCAACCGCTTGAATGCTTCAATGTAGACTATATAGGGTCGAACTAACAATATCCATCTTCTTTTCATTTAAATTATGATGGACAAGTAGTAAAAAGTAAATGAGCAAAGGAATATTTTAAATGATACGATAGTAAGAATGATAGAAGTGTGAAATAATTAAGTTCCATTAATGTTGAAAGGAAGGATGAATTACAAAATCAAAAGTAAATGACAGAAATTAATAAAATGAACCGTTGCAGCGAACGGCCGCTTTTCGTACTAGTTGATAGCACGCAGCTTGTGAAATTCAAAACTATATAAGCTATAAGCTCAATACATTGCCTTATCTCAGAGGAATACTAGGGCAAGTTTTGTTTTTATTTTAAATTGAAAACGGATGTTACAACAGAAGATCTGTCTTTAAGTACTTTTTATTTTCTGATGTTTTGTTGTAAGGGTTTGCTCCGTTAATATTGCAGGCGGTGCTGCTGCTATTACACAACTGTTCACGACAGAAATATGTAACATAATCATATCGTTTAGAGAAATCAACCATAGAAAAGAATTAACAATGCGTCAGTCAAAATTAGTGTGTAAAATCTACTTGTACGTACACGGACGTATGCTAAGTGAGTTATTGCACGTGCATCAAGTCTTTTCTTCATCGATACGCTTTTCGTTCGTGTAGTCTAAGGGTATCCCTTTGAATTAAATTTCCTTTTCAATACAACCACCACCGCACTACTGGATCTTTTAAAGAGAAACACTTACGCTACCAGAGCTACCACAAAGCCGTAAATTTGATAGGGGTAAAACTGACACCAGAAAAACATCTTGACTAGCATCATCCCCCACAAAAACCAGCAGCAGTTGCATCATCAACATTATGATAAAATGAAGCAGAGTACAAGTAGTAGTATTTTTCGGTTGTGTAGTAAAAATTGAATGTCTTTCCAGTTTTTATTCTTCAACAACAGCCCTTACTATTCTTAAAATTATAAGCTGGTGTTGTTGTTGCTACAATGCAGACGTATCAGCAGAAAGTTCCTGATTCGTGACAGGAAGTAAGGTGAAGTATTTCCAAGCTTTAATCTATCCTCTTTTTTCCAACCGCTTCACGTAAACTCTCCCTCCTTTGCTCACACAATGAAATGTTGATTATCTGCCATATGACTGTACAACTTTCAACGGCTTTTTCTTCATGAGTAAAGCCATGATGGGCAAGCATTATTAAATGTAAAATAAGTAAAAGATTCGGAAAAGATATTGAGCGTGACGTGGGACAAGCTTTAAGCAAGTCTAGAGTTTTTTATTTTGTAAGACACATTGGGGACAAAAATGCATAAGAATATGTCACAAAAATATATCCATATTATAAGAAGTAAATTTGTTCTATATTTACTATGCACTCTTCAAGAAAGCTTACGACGGCGTAACATATTTTGGGAGAAGGAATTAACAATAAACCGGGAGGTATTAGTTTGTAGGTAACTTTTTGGGATAATGATAAATCCGGAGGAGGGAATGCCAAAACAGGATGCAGCGGATCTAAAGTATTATTTAAATAATGTAAATATTGTAAACTAGGGAAACAACAACGGCTCACCTCCTCTTCCCCATGCTTCTGTTTCTTCCAGGAGCATAAAACGAAGGGTGGAAGAGAGGAAATTACAATAATAAAATGAAGGATTGACAGCCTCTTTGTGCTAAGTCAACATTCCCATCAAGCAAACCTTCTCAAGGTCAGAAACAACATCAGCAGAAAAAATACTAACCAGGTTTAGTGTGACTTGACAAAAGGGATTAATAAGGATGTCGCCATATCTCAAAGAAGGTTTAAAAAGAAAAAAATGACAACAATCGTGAGCACGACTTTGAATTTCCAAGCAATTGTAAAGAAAAAAATCATTGTCCGTGTCTTTCTCTGTTTGTTTAAGTAAACACACGAACAGTGAGACCATTGTTGCTACACATAACTTTTAACTGAAATGAAAAACGTCTTTATGATTACGTAAAAAATGTATAATAACGTGGACATATGTATTTAACGATTTCCTAACCGAGAGGAAATCCTATTAGATTTTATTGCTTGCTCTAAAAGTGCTCAAAGCCAATTTTCATATCACATTGAATCGAGAATACAACACAAGTAAGTTTCTGAAGCCGATTGATCCCAAATCCAATCGTATATAACAAATTAACGAATTCACAATTGAAATGAAAGTCGCTCTTCTTAACACAATAACTATCCAAAAGGAAGTCATTTCAGCCCTGCAAAGTACAAACGGTGGCAAACTTTTATCACAGAAAAACAAAGCATTATCAAATAGGGAAGAGGAGAGGAAATGGAAATAACAAAAGAGACAAAGCAGCATAAAAAGAAGACTTTGCAGCAACCACACTGTTGTGTGAGAAAATGCTGAATTTAAAACTGATATTTTCCTAACTGACGTAACAATTAAAACAATTTGACAAAAAACTCTACAATCAACCGTAAAAAAGTATTTATTTCACTAGTCATGCATAGCTAATTATAATCTTACTAAAAACTTTCCTGTTTATATAAACTAAACGAATTTGTTGACACCATAGAAGACTTGGGATATTAATTAAACTTTTTCAATTGTAGTTCGAATTTAAGAGAAAACGTCAACGAAATGTTTCTCCAAAATGAAAACGAATTAACTGTGTGACAAATTGGTTTTGTTGTTTGCTGAAAAGCTATAAATTTTACTTTCATTACATAAAAATAGGAAAAATTCCGTACAAAGAAAGTTCACAATGGTTTGTGTATATCCAACTCATTGTGCCGATTTTTATGATTATTTTTATAGTCCTCGTGTAATATTTTTTTCTCTACAAATAGTTCATTGTTGCCTATTGTTGGGTTCGGGGGAGTGACAAAGAGTACGAGTAATAGCTTTGAATCTAGAAGAGAGTGAGTAGCATCGATAGCGAGCGTTGCCAATGTGTGTGGTAAAGTGTGGCCGTTTGTCCTATGTACAAATATACATTTCCTTTCAAAGGTGCGTATTAATGTCATCATTTTTAAGAGCTGAAGAGGGATTGTTGTATATCACGTAGTAGAACCCAATCTTTCATAAAAACGGAAGCGGCAGAAAATACTGCACAAGATCCGGCCTCATTTCCTTTTAAAAAGTAGTGAGTTTTGTTTGATTATCCATTTACGATTCTAGAGAGAGAGAGGTTAACTATTAGTATGGTAAAAAGGTAGTATGATTAGAACTAGAATGTTTTCTACTATTATTGCTGTTGCTACTGTTTCTGTTCTATTATGATTAGTGTTATTACGGTCATCAAAGAAAACGAAAGAACTACAAGAAATTGATTGAATGAAGTTTAATAAAAAATAGAAGTTGTACTAGTAAAAGCAGCATTTCTATTCAATGTCCTTCACCTTTCCATTTCAATAAGAGTTCCACAAACGCCTGCATTTACCTTAGAAGTCGATATAGTAGTAAAATACGATTAATTCTTGCAACTACAAAAGATCGATGCGTTATGATTAAATAAAAAATTATAAACTGCAGGTTGTTATCAACTTGATTTTACAAGCTTTTCTCCAAATAATAAGGGGTTATTTGCATACAGGAAGCTATTTTCAAACATATATTACCTACTTCACCGAAACTTCCGATGCTTATAACTACAATTTTTTGTTACAATGACATTTGGTCTTGCAATTTAAACAATACAGATTGGTCTCGTAATTTATAGTTTAAGGGAAAACTAAAAAGTTTACGTCATTATTGGTAAAATATAATGTTAATTTTTTACAGAAAACTCGGCATCTAACTTCCCAATTGGCATAAAAACTGGTACTGTTCAAGTAAATTTCAAACTATAAGAATGCTATTACGGCAAATTTTATAACTATTGGCCAGGGTAAAATGCTACTTAAATCACATTTCATCATCATAATAAATTATTATTGTTGTACGGAATTACGTCAACAAAAGGCGTATGTTAGCATTTTATCCGTTGTTTGCTTTCATTGACTTCAATTTACCTCATGTTTAATCATAGTACACGTTAGATGCAAAGTTCATTTGACAAATTAGCTACCTTTCCCTAAGATTAAATAAATGCCACTAGCGATTTTATTTACTTCCAGTTTTCATTTCTATAAGAATGTATTCCAAATTTAGGTAAAAACTTAATAATATATAAACTCAAAAAAATTTAGCGGATTTTTTTTTAATATGGCTAATGTTTTCGGTTGTGTAACGACGTCCATTTTTTGAACAATCAAGCCCATTATACTTTTGAGTGATGAGGATATAAGTGCTTTTCTGATGAGTTATCGAAATTACCCCGGCAATTTATATTTCCGTGTTACATTACGTGGAAAAGAGATTATGGGAGCAGTCAGCACTATCAGTATAAAAATGAATAATATTTTATTTAAATCTGCATACTTCACCCTATATCGTTGCATGAGAAAAGTTGAGCTCGTGGGGTTCCCTCTGATATGAGTAATGTAAGAATTGATTTCATTAAATCCTTTGAAGCCATCCATATTGAGGAGAATAGTATTAAAATATTTTATAAAGCAACTTGAACAGCAATATGAACCTTTTATGTTTGCATGATAAGCTCTAAAGATAAGATGTAAAAGCATAGCTTTGCACATTATATGCACAAAGCGTGTGCCAAAAGGCCTGATAGAAATTATAACGCAGCATCGTCATAGCATTCGTTTTGAATCAAATTTTAATTAAAATTGATCACAATTGTTTTATGTTAGTCAATACTCATGATTTATTATGCGTTTAAGCTCAGAATAAGACGGCGTTCCTAAGTAAACTTGAATAAAGGTTTTTGATTGTATTAGAATTACAGCTTGGTAGACAGTTTTATAATTCCAAAATATGCTCATTTTGAAACACAAATGGAATCCGTAACTAATGTGGCTAAACAACTAAAAGACAAAAGAAACAACAGAAAAACTACAAAAGGATGAGTAAAACCAAATCCTGGTCAAAAGCGTCAATTTGTGTTCCTTGTTTCAATTTCAAAGAAAACCTATTCGGCTTTTTAGTTATTTGAATGTGATTTAAATCTAATTCAATTTACATTATGTATAATCACAAAAATGATAAAACAGGCTGAAACATGGTTTAAGACGACTTTGTAGTACGTAACTAATAAATAAATTGTTATGTACTTTACACAAACATTATTTTCGTAGGAGACCATGAGAAAAACTGATTGTATTTTTGCATAAGTTTCTTTGATAGAAAGTTTCGCAACGTTGATGCCATTAACCCTAAAATAATGTTGATGGCTGAAGCTCGGATGTATGAATATGTATTAATATTACACAATAATCTTAACTGGTTTTTTTCTAAGGGAGGATTTATACTTAAAACACAACACTTACCTTCCCTTCGCTCAAGCTATAAATTATGCAGTTTTTTGTAACAATTTTTTTGATAAGCATGGTACATGTTTAATACATTTATATTTTAGTGATAAATTATAATCTGGTAGTCATGTAGGCTTGAGGATATGTATCTTTTAAATTTCCATCAAAATAATATTTGATGTGTCATTGTTAGGACCGTAAAGATTTAAAATGCAATTTTAAAGCAATTTCATAATCCCATAATTCAAAAAAACTTTTAGTGAAAAAATTATTGCGATTAGATTAAAATCCAGCTTTAAACAGTTTTAAATGGAAGTTAAAGAAACTATGAGAAAAAAATGATGAAAATCTTTGCGGATGTAAATTTGTCGGATTGTATAGATGATGTAAAACTTAAGCTGATAATACTAGCTGCCCAGAGAATATGTATTTGATAAAGGTAAACACAAAATTACTCAAAAGCATTATAATGTCTGTGATGAATTTTATCATTTTAAATTGTTTGCAAGTTCTTCAAATACGAAAGTGGCAATTTGATAAACAGTTGTAACTGTATTGCTAGCTTAGGAAATCGATATGTTAATCTCAAATAGTAAGAGTAATAGTACAGTATGTTGCATATGACTGGAAGGGTAATAACATGCAGTTTACATTATTTTACAAGTTTCCAAACGCAAACGACAGCGTACTGCCAAAATGAAACATAATTACTCAGTAATCTTTATTTGTTCCAGCCTTCCAATGTTTGACTTAAACTACAAAGAGAATTAAGAGTTAAATCTTGTTAATCCTTATGTCTCGCATTCAATGGAGTATGTAAATTAAATGGCTAGTAAAATATATATACTAACTATAAGTTAAATACAATTGGAAATATAAATACGCGGCTCCATCATAATTTTCAACTACCCGTTATGCCGTGCAATGTCGTGGGAATAGTCAAAACGTTTTCCATTTCAGCACCGTTTTATAAAAAAGATTCCAGTGTCTGGTTATTCACAATATAAAAATTGTCAATTAAAGATATAAAACGGTGATGATTTGACTAGACTCAAACAATTATGCACGAAAACGGACTCAACCGGTGAATCTGTCTACTTTGTAAATTGCTTTAACTACTGGCTTCAAGTGTTATCACAAAAGTGTATGATTATTTTGGTTTTCCTTCTAAAGCAATTTACATGTCACATTATAAACCACGTAAAGCAACAAGGCGCTTCCTTAGGTAGATGTGGTTGTTCCAGTTTTTAACATCATGAAATTTTCAAGAACAGAATAATAATATGATAAAGTCACGCAGCACGAGTTAAATAATACTCAGAAGAGGAGAAGACAGTAGGAGGAATTGTTATTGAAACTGAAAGTACCTGTGGAAAAATTCTCACACTTTTCAAGAAAACTAAAATTCACGAAAGAGGACAAGAGGAGGCTTCCAAGAACACGTTTCGTCATTGTTGTCCTTAACCGGGCGACTTGAGTCTTTGATGATTAAGCTAAACCTTGGTCCTTATATATACATTCGCTTTAAAGTGATTAAAATGTTAAAAATAAGCACATGGTTCATAATAATGAAAGCATTAACTGCGAATTAAACCCATATGTGTACATTGTCATTAAATTGATTGATTGAGAATCCGTAGTTTCAAAATATTTTAATAGCTTAAAAGTTTGTAATATTATTTATGGCCAAGAAACAAGCAACGACTGAGTGAGTATGACGATATACAAGCGTATGCAGTTTTTTGTAATAACGTGGTTGTGCTGATCTTGATTATATTTTTCATATTAATTAATCAGAAATCATGTCAATTTTTCAAACGTAAAGTAACTTCACTATTCAAATTTTCAATTTCTAGTTAATTTATTTCTTTGTCTTCTCTACAGCTCTAAGCGATTGCATTGTTTTTTTCACCTAGACTAAACTGTTGTTTAGCAAAATCATATCCGGTAATACATATTACCTCACCCATAATTATTTTGAAATACCTGTTGTACTACATAGTACTAATTTAAAAATTGCTCAAACGAGGGAATTCGAATTATCATTAATTTTTTTAGAATATCTACTTATTTTTCACTTTTGCTTAGCTACATAAACCATACACGGTAATTTGTTTTTTAAATTATGGCAGATAAAACCGAGAGTGTTGTTAAATTTTATATACAATAAAAAATTAATGAAATCATTAGTTATTTCTGTAACAGTGCGTTATGGTAACTTATTTTATTACTATTATGATTCATCGTGTTGGCTAAATCAAGGCACAGTCGCAAATCATAGTCTTAAATCAACGTTGAATCATTCTCAAAACGAAACTACTATTCTTCATTTAAATAACATCAAAAGTCTTAAGCAGAAACGCACCTGCCAAGCCTGGGAATAAAGATAGCAAAAGCCGCAAATTATTTTTAATTCATAAGCACACACTTTCATTTCAATCGTTTAATAAGTCAGTCAGTAATACAATGGTATAGTGAAACAACAATTAAACCATGTGGCTAATTATATGTAAGTTTAATATAAAGGTTGCATTATTATGTATGATTAAACGTGGTGTAGGTTTGAATGTGTTATAAAAGTCATTATACAAAATGTTGCAAAAAGTGCGTTTTTCTTTCCCATCGATACCATCTTCATTACCTCAGCATTCCAACTGATTTTAATCTATAAGCATTGTTTATAAATTATTCCATGTCATTGTTAATTGAATAAAAAAGTGAGCGAGGGCGTATTTAAAACATATTATCATTGTTGTTAATAATTAGTGTGGATATTACTTGTTGATCTAAATTCAATGATGCATTTACGCATATGATAGTAGTTGAATATATGCTATTATAGTTATATATACAGACACGTTATTCTTCTCGGGCCAAGAAAACTTCACTTAGTTGTACGACTGAGCAAAGTTTGTCAAATGCAAATCTTGCAATAGTAATTTAAATAGTGATCAAAACACGCGTTGATATTACGTTTTTAATAACTACGATATTGAGAAAATTTGCATTTGCAAAATTGCGTAAGAATTGTTGAGATTATTGGTTCGGCATGATATAATAATTTCGCCTTCATTGCCAAGCTTAGCGTTTTGACAACCGCCGTTGTATAACCTTTGCAAAATTTAAAACATTATCATAATTAAATTCTAGAATGAAGAAAATCATTTTGTACATTACGTAACATTTCAAATCAGCATGTGTAAGGCTAACATGTTTGCAAGAACTGTTTATATACACCGTAAAAACTAATTATTGTTGTTGGAGATTTTTTGAACAAAAGAGTATCTTGCGGTTTCATATGAATGGGTTCATCTCCGAGAGTTGATGCCCGGTCTAGGCAAATTGAAATTTGTTGTTAAAACGTCTACAGTTAACGTATAGGCACGATATTAAAAAAAAAGTATTGGACTGGACTGACTTTAAATTGAAGCAAATTTGTAGAGATTGAAGGAAATTAAAACTGACGTTTACATTTGCACGTTTCTCTTTCAAACAACCTCATCAAAATTACACCGATAAATGCACGGTTTTACCAGTTCGTGAAAACAAGATACAACTGTCTTAAAGTAAGTAGTGGTTCGAGCAATATTGAGATAAATAAAAATACAGTACACATGAATAACTTATAAAGCATTGAACAATGCAATGGAAGAAGGATTAAAACCGTAAGTTAAATCTTAAGTTTTAGCATATTATGGTTACGTAAATTATAATTATATATTATACAGCTCTAAGGAATTTTGTGTCTATACTTTGATAAAAAACACCTTGCCTCATAAAGCAATGCACCCTTGTAAAGGAAATTGCGCCTGCCATTTCTGGAAATTATTTCAATACAATAACTAAAGTAAATTCTGTCAAAGTTATTTAAAAATTGCTAGAAGAAATATAACCCGAGCTTGAATAGTCCAAGTTTTGAGTGCATAATTCATTCAGACGGATCTGATAAAACTTGCTGCTGTCATGATTAAAGTCATGAAATGTTTCTTTGATCTTGGACACGGAACGTAAAGTCGATTTGCAAATTTTTATTATTGTGCAGAAGTTTAATGGTATTTGCATGTAAAGGTATAAATAGGGACATTTCCCTTATCTGAAGATGATTGTAAAAATTTGTAAAATTCTGAACACGAAACAAATAAATTGAATAGGGAAACGATGCTCTAACTACCAACCACATAAAAGTTGTAAAATTCACTGGAGGACTTCTCACGATATGACGACTGATTGACAAAAAGTGTTCACATTGCCAAGTAGTGGGCAACAAACCTTTTTTCATAAACTCATGGCTATGCAATGCAATGTTCAGTACTCACTGATGTAGCTACTTCAAGTTAATAAACTGAAATGTTTAAAAGAAAAAATCGTTTTAGTACAAAGTCGCAAATTATCCTTGCCCAAGGTTAAACAGCCTCTTAAACCGATATGGCAATTGTTTCAGAAGGAAAACATATTTATTCTCATGTTTGCTAAGGCCGCCGCGGAAGATTTCTCAGAGCTGGGATTCTCCCAGATTTGGGTGATTAGTTATTACATGTTTTTGTAGCAAAAGAAAAATTGCAAAAGTACGTTTTTGTAAATACTTGAAACACATTACAAAGTATAACAATAATCGAGTATAACGAATAGTTGAAACTTTTTTATTGCAACTTGCAATATTAAGTAGACCTGCGAAGTGAAGAAACATGAATGGACAGAAGCAATTAAAGAGACTCTCTTGGCTCTAGCTCCACACGTTGAATACATATTTGAAGTTCATTCATCGAAATGTACCCACTATACTGCAAGTAACTGAATTAGTCAATACGATTAAATAGATTCTAGAGTTACCATATCATGCGAGATTGTGAAACTGGTAAACAATTTAAGCTATTTTACAACTCGCTTTTCCCCTCTGTTTCTATCAATCAACACATACTAAAACTACCAGCGAGACGATAAATGAAGCTAGTTATTGCTCAATCAATACTTCGATTTTTGGCAGATAAGTCACGTTCGTGAACTTGACGTTTGCTGGAATAATTGAATCCACCATTGTTTTACTGTGGTATGCCAATTTTACGCAATTCTGTACATTCCAATAAGCCAATGGTGAACGTAAAAACCAGATTGTACTTACCCTGAAAAGCCCAAAAAAACATTACATTCTTGCGATAAAATTTTATTATAAATTGTTATCGTAGATTCCAATAGAATGCAACCATTTGTGCCTGGAAAAAGCCAATGCGTTGCACAAGTCAACCTTTTTAAAATTTTCAAGTAAAGGAAAATAAACGAAATGCTTAAGTTGAACGAGTGGGTGGCTAAACCACTGCCTGCTATGTATTGACCTCTCTGCTTGTCACGTTAGCATAAAGTGAAGTTTTTTCTTAATTATATAATATACCTGGATTACATCTTTAAGAAACTAAAAAGCGAAATGAAATCCGACATTACCAAAATACAAAATCTCAAACCCAGCTCACCCCATGTAATACATTTTTATAAGGAATATAGGAGTGGCAGGCGTTTTTAAAAAAAAAATATAAGAATCAAACCTCGCTGTTTTATTACATTTGGTTGCTCAACAAATAAATGGCAGCCTTACCCAGAAATGTGTAGGCTGTTTCAATTCCGTATTTTTTAAAATAAAATGCTCAAGATCTTATGATAAAGCCCATTAACTGCTTTTGCCTGCATCTTTTGTTTATGCATAAAAACAATATTGAATTTGACTTTTTAACTTGTCCTAATGCTTATCATGCAATTTTCAAGATCTATGTAAAGTGTTTGACAATAATGACTACATTTTCAAGTCAAACATTGTAGACTAAAATGAAGTTTTTTCTTGATCGTTATATCATCCATAATAAAGGGATTTATTTTTTAAAGTATACACTATTTAGTGCACTCAAAGTCAAGTAAAAGTTTTAGATATTGCAATGTAATTCTTTAAAAATTAAATTATTTTTTCTGGATAAATGTACCCTTAT
>JAANSO010001803.1:0-15449 GCA_036507315.1 Lepidocyrtus fimetarius | reverse complement strand
AAAAAAATTTGGCATCTACCTATAAACCTTGTTTTAAAAAAATAAATAAGTTTTTAACGGTCACTTTTTCAAAGGGTCATATCTCAGCTTCCTGATGACCTAGCGCCATCGGACAACCACTCAAATGAGTGTCTTACAAAGCTGCTTCAAGTTATTAAAAAATCCCAAATTCAATAAAAATCAGAAAAATGTGATGGCCGCTGGTCCCATATACATAACACACAGTGGAGCCTAATCGCTTGAATGTGAAAGAAGATGGAAATTTTGGAAAATAATTGAGATAAATAGTTTTACCAAGCCACTGCCCGACAAAATTTGGAAAAAAATTACGCTCATACTTACATTTACTCGCATTTCTGCAGATGCCAATCAGGAGCAAGCATAAACAATTGAATAAGCGTAAGCTAAGCAACTGACAAATAAACAAAATCTTTCAAAGATACTTAATTTGTTGATCCCTGCCGGTTTCTGGTTTTGCTGCAAGGGTTGTCAGTGTCTGACCAGTAATGAGATTTTAAATTTATGACTGTGACTACTTTCAATAAAAATATTAGGTCCAGGATTGGAAAATAATCTTTCTATTCGATTAACAAGAAAAACTTTTACAAAATAAGTTTGTAAAGAGAATCCTTTATAAATTATGATTATGCATTTAAAAATTTCAAAAATTGATTTGAAATGAGCTCGACTTTCCTGATGCGTATGCTGAAGTTGTAAAGGAGCAAGAAGAAATTATAAACCCCAGATTTTTACATGTTTAAACAAGACAACGACAATGAAAGAAAATGAACTTGGTTAAACAACTGCAGATTCACCTGAGCAATGAGTCAATTCCCGGTGGCCACTCTTCCGTGAAGAAATGGTAGGTTGGCAGCTCAACATGACCACGTATTCATTACAAAAACACCTGAGTGAAATCATAAATCATTCAATGCAAATAATATGCCAAAACAAAGCAATCATACGTAATTTAAATGCAGATGGTGAGGAACGTGAGAAACAAGAGATTTTCTATGTTATTAAGAAAACTGCAATTGTAAGAATTTTGACGGGGGTTTGGAAAAGCTTTACTTCCGCTCTGCTGGCTCCACTCCAAGTCATTTCATGTTTTGCATACCGAATAGCTACTTATCATTCATTAACTTTGAAACTAATTCAAAACAAACTCAAATTTAATCAGAAACCTTTGTTAGTATAAACTGCGACTTGAACTTAAAATAAAATAAAATCACAAAACACAATCAAATAAACACCTTTTCTGTTTAAAATGTACATCCCGCGGTCATTCCTGTCGTGATCGTTAAGCCTTGTTAATCTGCGCAATAAAAATCATTACCTGAGAATATGCCCGGTTCATTTTTTATTTTGGAACGTTGCAAACCCTACAGATTACTTTACATTAATTTTACATTGTTTTTCTTCTATTCGTTTCGGAGTTGTGTGAATTAACGATGTTTTGTTGCGGTGTCGAATCGGCGTAAAGAGAATCACTCATCAACCGTGATGAATAAAAACCGCAAGAGAATGACACCCGCTAATTTGCTTTGAACTAATTATTCATCTAATTATTAGCTCTTGTCAATGTCATTATCATATTTTGTATGGCTTGGGATATTCTGATTGTCCAATTCAAGTGTATAATTTGCAAGTCCCGCAAGCAATCCACCTCCATTCCATGCATTTTCTTCATTAATCAATGTACGCATAAGTAGAGGAAAACAAAGCAGAAATAGAAAGAATAGTATCAATTTAAAGAGTTGTGAGGTGATCATAACTGTAACAATGACTAATTAGTCATAACAAACTCAACGCCTCCTCCGGTAATGAATGAGATGAAACACATTAGTTTTTATTATGCAACGTAATAAACATATTTTACATAAGCAGAAGCTAATTATTTTCAAAATGAGGTGGAAGGAGAAGGTACAAAAGGACGATGATGGCTTTGCAGGATTTTTAATTTTCTGCTTTTGGTGGGTTGTGATTTAAATTGATGACTTCTGCTGGGTGTTATTACACAAATATTAACGATGTACTGGTGAAATCTTGTTTTAAACAATTTTATTCAGAAAAGAAAAAGTTAAGCGCAAAACGTGAAAAGTTCCTTTTTATTTAAAACCGTGAACTTAAAACTCGTTATCATTTTATTTAGAAACAATTGCAGTTGAATACATAGGTTTCTCATAATAACGACTCAAATAAAAATTTATATATTTTGGAGACCTTAATTTCAAAGATGCCACACTGACGGCTCTATTTTGATAAAATAATTTAAACAAAGTCTACTTTCTAATTTCTAACTCAAGTGAGTGTAAAAGCGGAAGCATCTCTGCCATCACTCCGTTCACAGGACACAAGCGAAAGAAAAGGACTCGCCAGAGTAGAACTAGTTAAAACCCTTTAAAGGCTGAAGAAACCCCGTTCGTATTTCACAGTGAACTCTTCCACTCGCTTTCTGAATGAATCGAAGAAGTTTGTTTCAGCATTCCTATCATCACTTTAATTTTTATATTTTTTGCTGCAACTTTCAACATGAAAGGTTTTAATATAGCTTACCAGTGTCCTTTGTAATGAAAGGGAAAAGCTTTTTGAATCATTGTTTCCTCCGATTTTCATTGAATTTGATGAAAAGATTATTCATTCTTTTTTGCAGCTTTTATAAATGTTCTGAATTGTCGTTTTAATTTTGAAAAAACAGTAAAAATGGCTTTAACTTGGCACCAGAAGACCCACAGGCACCCAAACATACACGATCTTACAAGTTCCAAAATCATCTGTTTATATAAAACACTGCATCCCTTCTTTCTATTTTTATTATTACCTCTTTTCCACTTTCCCTGTCCATCCCTGAATAAAAAAGAAAGGGTTTGATCGAATTTTGATCAAAACTGCGTATGCAATCCGGTTTGTTATTCTGGAGACGCCATTTGAATTGCGTAATGTTAGAGCTGCTTCCAAAACGGTTTTTTATGAGAAGCATCGACAGGAATAGAGGAGAAGAGAACAAAATGTTTTGATATAAATTTATTCCGAATTTGATATCAAAAAGAGAGGGACAGAAATGAAAGTGGAGGAAAATAGGAAAATTCAACATTAAAGGGTTACGCGGTTACCATTGTTGGAATGTAATCTTTTTTTATTTTAAAATCCCACACATTCAAGTATAGAAAATGAAGCCATTTTGTATGAAATGGATTGTTAGGTAAAATATAACAGTTTGGAAACCAAATTTTGGGAGTTTGGACGTTGAAAGGATGAGTAGAGAAAGAGGAGGATGTGACTTCAAATTCAAATCCGACCCATTCTCAGCCATGTCTTTAGAATTGTTTCCGTATTCAAATCAGCTCGTTGTTCTTCGTTTCAATCTCTCCAATGTTTTGAAACGGAGGAAAAAGACGGTGCAAAGTTCAGTTTGAGAGCTCAGTTGCTGCAGAGTAAGTTGAAGATTCAGATCCAACCCTTTTTATTTTCTTATTGTGCAAAATAGATTTAAATTAGGGAAAAGTGAAAACTGAAGAAAGAACGAAGAAATGGTGAAAGTTACAAGTGAATGTGCAATTTAATTTACAGGTAAACGCAAACCACTAACCAGTACAAAATTTAATAGGAATTGATTGATTTTAGTTTATTTTTTATTTTCTTGGATGAGAAATAGGTATTGCATCTTTTCCCATAATTAAAAAATAGCTTTAAATAATTAAATATTTAGAAAATTTTAATTAAATTTTGAAGCAGACAATAACAGCGAAATTTTTTCTTGCGCAATTAAAAATAAAAATGGAAAAGAGATACAATTCTTAGGTTTTTGATTAATAATTTTTATTCAACACCTACTACATTCTACTTTTAAATTTATCCAAATAAGAGTATTTATAAACCATTTAAAATAGTAATTAAAATATACATGTGCACTAAGTTTTGAAACTTTTATTTTGATAGTTTTATTTTGACAAATCCAAATCTATGGGCCTTGGAAATTAAATTTTAAATTCAGGTAGACAGTTCTTAGCAATTTTAGTTAAAAATTACCCTGTAAAAATAATAATAAAAAGAATTGTACGTTTATGATTTATCTGTGATTACTAATAGTTTTGTAAATTATTGCACTCTATTAGCAAATTAATGAATGATTTATCAGAAGCCTGTTAATCACAAAAAGTACCTGAGAACCTGTTTTTCTTTGCTAGTTTACAGTTACACATATCATTTGCGACTTTTTAATTTTTAAGCAAAATGTACACTTTATTGGATAGCACGAATTGTTGCTTCTTTTAGCAAAGGAATTGAACACATAGCTCTCCCTCTTCAAGCTTTATTTTTAAATTATCCCGTAATATAGCGAACAAAATGTTTCAAAATCCGTTTTCCAAATTTCGTTGGTAAATCTAAAATATACGTTATGTTTATATCAAAGTATCTATTTCGATGATTGTACGGTTATGTTTTTTAGTTAAATTATACGGCACTATAGTTCTATATTAAAATTTTTAACAGAATCCTATTTAACTTAGAAGTTCCACCTTCTTAGCATTGTAATAAAATTATGCGAGAAGAAAGTTTAAGAACGTCGAATAATTACGTTTTGCTTTTCTCTCATCTTTTACATTTTTTATTTGGCTTCTTCATAACTACTGAAATGCAACAACATCTCAATATTTTCTAAAATGAACTTCTTTTTACAAAAACCTTTTTTAAGCTGTNAATTACGTTTTGCTTTTCTCTCATCTTTTACATTTTTTATTTGGCTTCTTCATAACTACTGAAATGCAACAACATCTCAATATTTTCTAAAATGAACTTCTTTTTACAAAAACCTTTTTTAAGCTGTGGGTGAGTGCTACAATAGTCACAAGATTTTTCGTTATTTGATTTTTTGTGTCAATTGCTTCTGTTTTCATATCAAAATAAAAACAATACATGGATGCATATGAAGAAGAAATTAAGTCCGGTTTGTATATTTTTCGTTAGTTTTTGGCGTTATATCGCCTCCTGTAGAAGATTAAACGTAAGAGAAAGTAGAAATATGATACCTTAGGAGTAGAGCAACAAAGTAGTTCCCACATCGTTTCCTAATGCTTGATGGTTTCCGTGTTAAAAGCAAAATTATCTTGAGCAGTCAAAATCGCAAATTTAGGTTTATGGGAGAAGCTTAAATTTCCCTTCGAATCTCATTTTCATCATTCGACGTGAAAATACAAGGAAGTGTAGCTTGTTTTTTCTATTAATGTATTCCAGGTTATATTTTTCCATCCTTCAAGGATTACATTAACAAAAATAACATTTCCTTTTTTCTCTCTCCTCGGCTCAGAAGTGAAATAGCCATAGTCATAAAAGGAGCATAAAATTACGTTGAATTACCACACGAGCATCACTTTCATAGCTGAATCTAAAATTTAAGGGAGAAAAAAGATAAAATCCGCTTTGGCTGACCCCTCTTGAGCTGCGATGAGGCGTTGTTATTGCCAGTCAAGTCGAATTATGCTGTGCCTGCATACTTTATATTTGGAAGTAAAATAAGTAGTTTTATCCTTTTTAGAGTCTCTGGAAAGTAAATGCGAAGAGGGATGTAGGCTTTACATAAAAATGATGATGAGATGATGCCTATCTCCAACTTTCCCCTTCTTTTTTGTTTTGCTTATCTTTTGAATAGCTCATGATCATCGTTTACTGAGCCGTTAGGAAGGGAAATAATGCCCGGTTTTATTTTTCTCCTATCTCATCACCGCCACCAACAATTTCCTAATTTTGTATTTTGTTTAGTTTTTTTATCTGATACATATAACTTTGTAGAGCAGAAGAAAAATAGTAAAATAGTACAGCTCAATTCCTATTAGAAAATTTTATTTGACTTTGAAAAAGTTCCAGCCATTTACAAACGAACTGAAGAAAATAGTCCTTTGATGTTATTCTAAAAACTTGTTTCAAAAGAAGTGGAAGTCCAAAGAAAATAAAATTAAAATTTACTTTTAAGTCAAAGCTTTGAATCTCTTCTTGATTGTGGACCGACTATCTAAATAGGATTAAAAATTGAAACTAGAGAAAAGGAGAAAACGACTTTGAAGTTCTATTCTATTTTATCCCTTTGTAAACGTAAAAAAAATTGATGAGAAACAAGGGTATGAGGGGAAAAGAAAAGAAAAGTTGCGCATAACAAGAGATAAAAGTTAATCTTATTGAACAACAAAAAAGAGAGTGAAAAGTAGAATTGGAAATGGGCACATGTCAAACGAGAAAGACACCCGTTCTGTCTATCAAAAGCTGATTTAAAACTTTCTCCCTCACCCTCTTCACAATTTGAAGGCTTAAATTACAGCTTCATTACAATTTTGAGTTTCCTGCACAAAAAATCTCTGTTTGAAACAACGTCCATTTCCTTTTTGATCAGGGATATGTAAAAACAGATATGTGGTAAAGCTCAAGGACGATGTTATTTTTAAGTTATGAGTTGCGTATGAACGTAGGCAGATTCCAATGGCTTCATTAAATTAAGATATTGCAATGATATTGGTTTCAATGTACTAACCAGACTGGTTTAGGTTTGGTATTAATGTCACCAACGCTTTGCGTTGAAAAATAAAAGAGTTTTGAGAAATACAAGATCGTAACCTCTCATATTTTACTGCAGTGAAAGGAATTAAAAAGATTATTTTCACATCAAAAATCGCGGTAGTGGGGTCTTTGATAACAAAGTAAAACAGTTTTAGCTCTATTCAGCCCAAATATAATTTTCCTGACAAGTTGTGAGTGTGGAAAAATGTAAAACACAAGCATAATATTAATAAGTATGGATAGAAAGCAAAGAAGAAGAGGGGAATATTTTGTTGCGTCAAAAAAAAAGCCCAAAAAATCTAATTCTTTCTATTTAACACTCTCTGACTATTATTCGGAAAGCTTTGAATGTTAGAATCCGCGTGTGAGTGAATTGGACTGAATAATTTCCACACTTGACTACTGATTCATCGATTTTACTTTTGATTTCCTTATTGTCCATTAAATTTTTCTCTATTCATGAGTAACAGGATTGACAAAAGCAATAATTTTAACTATTCTGTTTACTGCTTTTACACTTATCAAAAAACCAGTTTATAATACCGATTCATCGAATAACTCATCTATATTTAAGAATGTAAAATTACATAATAAAAATAATATTGGCAAATGTTTATAAAACTATTTGCATTTTTTAATGAAAATATTTTCGGAAGCTTAATGACAACTCGGTTGTTTAAATAATAACCTTTTTCGTAGCAAACGTAATTCATCTACAGCTTTTGACACTTATTGAATAAAAAACTAGGTAAGAGATGTATCAAAAAAGTAAAATTTCCTTTTAACTCTGCTCATGTACTCCGTTCGGTCTTCATGGTTTGCCTAAAAAACTAAACGCTAGCTAAGAGAGAACAGGGTGAATACGTGATGTGCATTTTTGTAAGTTTTTGTATTCTGGATAGATATTTCTTGAGAATATTTTTTGTCATGTCATAATCATCAACTTTCGCCATTTTCTTATATCATGAGAACAAAAGGTACATAAAACAAGTCTTAATTTACTGATTACGCCCAAAGTTGGAAGAAGCCAGGCAAATGGAAAACAGCCGAGTTAAGGGAAATAGTCCAAAGTAAAAAGATGAAAACGAGAGATGCATAATTCAAATTTTTCTTGTCGACTGGGACTACCTTGCAAAAATAGTAAAAAACTTTCTGTGCCTTTTATGATAACTTTCACTTTTATCGCATTAGCTTAAGCAGGCAAACAGGTACAAAATGAAAACGGTTCCTTTAAATTGGGCCTAATGAATAAGACTTCATCCGCTTCATTTTGATGATTGTCGCACATCTCCATTACTAGATGAGGAAAAGGATGACGCACTAGTGAAATAAATTAATGAGGTTTTCTCTCAAGAAAGAAAGTTGTTTCTGGCGAGATAAGTTGTTGAAATGGCTACGATTCGTACGGAGGATTATGATGATTATGACAAGGTGGAAGTGGAAGGAGATTTATTATTGTGATTAAAATCAATAAAAAAGCTTTGCGCAAAATAAAACTCCAATTGAAGTTGATAAGGGGGAAAATGTGAAATATCCAACTTTCAGCATCGTTAAAATAATTTTTGTTTAAAAGTCAATTTCATGTCGTTAGATTAAACTGTGTCCGGGTATAATAAAATCAAACTGATAACAAAGAGTACATTATTGGTCAATTCTACTTCTTCCTCAATTCCTTTTGCAATCTATCTAACTCTCAAAACCACATTTAACTATTAAATATATACAATTCTTTTACTTTCTTACAAAGTTTCAAATTCTGTTGGGTATTCTTTTACAAGTATGAGAAGATATTTTTATGGATATGTATGAGAAGAAAGCAAAACAAAGAAGGGGAGATTTTGTTGCGTTAGAATAGAAAAAAGTCCAAAAAATCTAATTCTTTCTATTTAACACCCTCTGACTATTATGCGGAAAGCTTTGAATGTTAAAAAATGCGTGTTTGAGTCAATTGGAGTGAATAATATTTACGCTTTACTGCTGATTCATTGATTTTTACAGGATTTCCTTACTGTCCATTAAAATTTTCTTTCTTCAGGAGTATCAGGATTGACAAAAGCGAGAACTACTTTTGAATGCATTTACATTTATCAAAAATTTGTTTTTATGGAGAACCAGATTTAATCTACATTTTAAAATAGAAAATTACATAATAAAAATAATATTGGCAAATTTGAAACCATTTGCATTTTCCTTATGAAAATATTTTTTGAAAGTTTAACGACCACTCGGCTCGGTTGTTTAATTAATTACTTTTGTCGTAATAGGAAACCTAATTAATCTTTGTATTTTAAAACTCTCCTAATAAAAAATAGGAACGTCAGAGAAGCTTAAAAAAGTAAATTTTCATTTTAACTTTCCTTTCAATTTTGCTCATGTCCGGTCTTCATGGGTTGCCTTAAAAACTAAATCCAGCAATGAAAAGGACAGTGTGAATACGTGATGCGCCTTTTTGTATATTTTTCTATTCTGGATTGATACTTCCTGAGAAAGCCTGGAATATTTTTTTGTCATCTCATAAGTTTCAACTTTCTCTTTCTAATTCCAAGAGAGCAAAAAAGTTGCATAAAACAAGTAAACATTAAGAACACGGTTTCTTTTAATTTGCCTTTATGAATAAGACTACCTCCGCTTCATTTTCATGATTGTCGCACATCTCCATCACCAGATGAAAAAATGAATGAAAGACGCACATGAAAAGTAAATTAATGAGATTTTCTCTCCAAAGGATAAAGAAAGTGGTTGGATGATTTCCTCAAATGGCTGCAACTTGCGGTGGATTATGATGATTATGACGATGAATAAAAAAGCTTTGCGTATAATAAAAGTCCAACTGAAATTGATTTAGGAATACTTGAAATTCAAAGCTTTCAGCATCGTTAAAATATTTTTTATTTGGCAGCCCATTCCAAATATTTAGATGGTGTTTCCACAAATAAGGGATAATAAGTAGAAAGTATGTGATAAATACATTCTACTTCTTCCCCAATTCCTTTCGCAATTTAACTCTCAAAACACTTTCCACTTGTAAATATTCACAACTCTTACTTTTTTTTACAAAGTTTCAAATTTTGTTGGGTATTATTTTACAAAACAAGTTAAATTATGTCATCTAGTTTGTAAAATGCGTGAAAAACCGTGAAAAGTTGAGAAACAAAAACCAATTTCCAAAGACTTTGAAATATTTGTCGGATTCTTATTCATTGAAAAAATTTTTAAAAAATCTTTATTGGCAAAAGTGAGGATGATGAATAAAATGATAACAATTGAAGTAGAAAGTGAAATTTTATTCTATTCGACCTCCTAAAAGCATCCCGATGAAAAGACAGAGAAAACTAAAAACATTTTTAACTTATCCACATTTCCCTCAATTTTATATGAAATAGTCCGAATGAGCTCTTTATTCAATAAAATAGTTCATTTCTTTTGTTATTCTACTTTTTCTGGAAAATGGAAAGTTTTGGCTGAAAAGAAAAAGTTAGGAACAGATTTTTAAAATAGTCTTCTTTCAATTTTACTTTCTTAAAAAGGAAATGGATACTTTTTTAAACAGAGTAACAATAGTATAACGAGAAAGTTGGGGATCAAATGGGATAGAAATATGGAGAAATGGAGATCGACATAAAAATGATAAAAATATTTTAAGAAAAGTTTTCTCTTGAGTAAGCAGTTTTATTCAATAGAATCACTTTTTATTCCAAATCATCATTTCTGGAGCCATTGTGTCCATTTTTCAAATCCAACATCCTACGCGCCCACTAAAAATGTGAAATATATTTTCCCATCGTGATTGTGAAAGAGAAAAAGTAAAATAAATTAAAAAGCAAAGGTTGTTGTCCACTTGAGAAGGTTTACTATCTCCCTTCCCAATTCAATTCTTTCCAGCAAAATTTCGCTCAAAACTTCTGAAGAATGTATTCGAACGTGGACAAGCCTTGGATCCAAAATAAATAGATAGGGTGAAATGATCAAAGCCTGCATTGGTAATTATAATGAAATCATGGCAAAGAATTAAAAACAAAGGGCTTGAACTTATTTTTGAAAACTAAATAAACAAAAATTGAATTACAAAAGCAAACAAACATTTCTTTTTCTTTCTTTCTTAAATTTATTTTGTTTTAACCCTTTTAAAAAGGATTGGAACGTGGACGATGATGAGTTTTACGTGAAGAAAATACATGAAAAGGATACGCTTTTAGATGGAAAACAAGAGGAGTGCTTTTACCTTTTCCATTTTGGGAACATGAGAGAAGGAGAAAGAAAAGTAAAATCGAAATTGATTCAATTTATTGCTCAGGAAAAGTATTATCTGCAATTTATTTATGAAGTGGGGGAAACGGAAGATGAGTGGATGGACACACTGAGAGAAAAAGTTGATCTTTGAAACCTGCTTGGTTAAAAGTAACAAATAATAAGTTTAAGTTTATTACGATTAAAAAAGTTGCTATGAGATGAGGACTGTGATGTCGATTTTATTTTATTTTTGTTTGTTTAACTAGTTTTGTTGAAAGGTTAGCGGAGAGTTTGGTTAAAGTACTTTGAAAATGCCAATAAATTTTCAACGTTTTTCTAAAATAAATTTAGCTCATATCCCAGTTACATATTTTAGTTCAAATTGGCTTTTTATTCTTTCTCCATTACGTAATGCGATATTCTGTAGATATCCCTTTTGGCATTTGATTTGCTAGAATTAAATAATCACCTTTCACAAAGCTTTCTCCATTTCCTTTCAAGGAAGAAAGGATATTCCATTTGTATTAAAAATTAGCCAATCATTCAAATAGAGAAGGCTCGTTATCTTCAAAATGCAATTCCGTTTTATTTTATTTTCCAGAAAACGATCACTTTCTCCTTGAGGCTTCCAACCATTCTCAAAAGTTATTTGTTTTCTCGTCCTTTTTATTATAAAATATTAAGCAAAATCTTTTTTCCGACCAAAATTAGATGTGAATATCTCCTTTGAATTTCTTGTTTCCTCCTAAAATTTTAGAGGGTGATCTTGTATTAATACGACTACTTTTCTTAGTTTCTCCTTTAAAGCATGTTCCATTGACTTGAAAGAAAAAGGATTTTAAAGCAATTTTGTTTTTTATTCCATTTTTCCTAAGGTCTGACACACTTAAGCCCTTATTTTCTCAAATATATCCATTAAAACTCTTTTATTTCAATTTTTTTGCAATCTAGAAATATGTATTTGACAAAAATGTATTTTTATTTCAGGAATTCGTATCATGGTAAAAAGAAAAAGATTTCAGCAAAATCAGCTCTGCAAAATTCATCGTCGAAGCATCTTCTGGTCTTTCCCAGTTGTATTTATGGCGACGTGCAAAAGACCACAATAGAAAATGAAAAAGATGTCTCCAAAAACAAGAGCAACGTAAATCGTTGGCTGGATCTTGGCGGTGTTACTTTTATGCTTGGAGTTGTGCCTCCAATCAAAAGGAAGATACAAACCCCTAGACATTTGCCTTTACTGAACACTTACGAAATGCAAATAATTCACAATGAAAGGACAAATGAACATTTTGAAAAGCGCAAAAACTTTGGTAAATCAAACTTATTATGTATTTTTCTTTTTCATCAATGTTTCCATTTTTTGAAGCGCATAAAGTCCTTCTGAAGGAACAAAAAGATTAATTCATGTGCAATCCTTTATTTAAGAAACTTTTGGACGATCGATTCTTTCTAAGAAACTGTTTTTGTAAAAGTGGTTTAACAGTTTACAAGTTAAAAACGATCTATTTATTTCTCCAAAAAGTTTCGTTTCATTCAAAAGCAGTTGTAAGAGATGGCTTTTCACAACTTTTCAATTTAAAATTCTATGATTAAAAAGAAACTTAGCTACTGAAAGCGGATTTTTGATTCAATTTTTAAATATTATTCTTCTACAATAAAAATGTAGAAAACCTTTTAGATTTTACTTAAAGGTTTTTGCAAATCCACGCTTTCTTTTTAAATTGGTAAGTACGATCTTTAATGTTGCTACTTTATCCTTTGAAAATATGAAAGTTACTTAATAGAGGTTAGTTGGTTAGTACGTTTTGGTTCTTCAAAACGATCCAAAATATCCGCAAGATAAAAGGTATTCTGAATCAGAAGCTCTCATCTAGTTACTTTTTCTTAACTGTGTGGCAACTTTGTATGCATTATGCAAGAAAGAAAGAGATCAAGCTTATTTTAAAAAGTCGCCGCACGTTTTCGTAAAGTCTTTCATGTCATCACCATCCTTTTCCTACATTTATTTTTCTGAATTTTTGCTTTTCCCACAAGGCTTGCATTCAAATTGACATTCAAAGGAGGGTGGTCATCCTGACAAGGAAAACGTCAACGTAAAACACCAACGTACAATATACATCACAGAAACCTCTGCAAAACATCATATATTTTTATACAAAATATTTTATAGGGACGAAGCTGATGTGACTGTTGTTGTTGGTTGGAAAGGACAAAATGTCTCTTCTTTGTAAATATTTTCTTATCTGAACTGACCAGATGAAAGAGCTGCCTGCTTAAAACTCTTTTTGCTTCATTCCTTTTACTTATTCCATTTTGGAGAACTTTTGCTGGAAATTGCCTATTCAAAGGTTGCTTCGTATTTCTCCTGAAATTCAGGATAAAAAGGCAAAAAAGAACAAACGAAGGAACGTTAGTCGTCTTTTTAAAACTATTGACAGGGTTTGGCTAGAAATTTTGTTTGAATTAGGCAGAGTAGTACAGTACAATGAAAGGAAAATACAAGCTAGAAAGAAATAGGAGACTCGAGCTCATTCAAAGTTTGGTGGCGTGATGTGAATTCTTTATTTGGACTTTTCCTGTTTGGTTGACGGATGGCTGAATGCAAAGATATCTTCAAAATAAATAGCCGGCCAATAAATATTTATCAAAAGAAAACAGATTCAGCCCTTTCCTTTTAAAATATTCCCTTTCTCGATCAAAATTCAAGTGAGTATTCCCGTTCCTCTCTATCTAATACATATTCTACTCCGCTCAAAAATATTTTCACGTTCTCTTTTTTTGAAAATGGAAAAAATCTGTAGCGGAAGAATCAGGAGAAAGGGGTACGAAATAAAAACAATGTTTGTAAAATGATACAATATTCCCAATTCTATTTACCAAAAAATGTATTTGAGAATTGCTGACAAGTACAAGAATTACGCTATTTTGCTTTTATTTTTATAATGTCTCACTTTTTTAGTTTTAAATCATTCACATGCGCAGGAGCAATAAACAACGTTTATAATCCAAATCCTAAAAGTGTATCTTCGTTTAAAAGAGTTTTCGTAGTTTCCTCAGCCAATCCCGTTCCTTCCAACCCTTTCACCTTCCCATAAACCGATTTTATATTCAAATTAGATGCAGAGTTGTGTTTGTAGACTTTTTTAAACTTTAAAATACTTTCTACGCATGTTCTACTCCCAATATTGATAAAAGCTAGAAGTTCCCCTCCGGCTTTCTTCAACTGTTTTATATTCAAAACTGAATGTTTGGAAGATGATGCGATGAAGGTGGAGACAACACATGCAAAAGACAATTCAATCCTCTTTACAAGAAAGACCTTTCTCTAACAATTGTGAATTTTTAAATACTTCGATGAATAAAAATATCCTAATCATGTTTTTAAATCTCAAAAGACCAATAATAATGCAACGGCTTTTGTGTATTTTCCCTTGCAATTGCAGTCAAAGTAATTTGAAACATTACTTTATCTTCATCTCCTTCATTTACACAACTAACCTATCCCAATGTTTTTCTACTGAATCAACCTTTTCAAATAGAAAATTCTTCAGCCAATGTATTTTTAAATTCTTGCATTACACTGCATATCTAAAAAGGATCTTGAGCCTTCATTAACATCGGGGTGGGAATTTCTTACAAAATCGCACGCAAAAAAATGTCCAAAAATCCCAAATTTTTCAGTTGGGATATTATTCCTTACAAAATTCGGGGAAAACGATTGTGTCTCATATTGTCCAAAGAATTCCTTGGTAGATAAAGCTTTTTACTTGCCCATATTTAATTTGCAAAAAGTTTTATTAAATTTTATTAACACACACACTATTTTAGCTAAACGTACTATACCCATGCGTGACAGACAGTTGGATTATATGCAGAAAATTTGTATTTAAACGTAATAAATTGAGTGAAAAGTTTTAATATTTGTCCTATTTCAACTGTTCTGCATGGTATTAAAAGTTGTCTAATTTTAAATCCGAAATAAGTGTTTTATAAATCACGGCAAAGGTAAAATTTTAGATTCTACAACGTCTCCTTCAGATATCTAAGGTTAAAGTCAAGAAAGTCAATTTAATTAAATATTAAGGATTTTAAAAGACAATTAACGCTTTTCTCTTCTTATATCTTATTCAAATGTTTTAATTTTAGTTTGCACATTGTAAATTCATGTACATCGACCCTTCAATGCCATAAACCTGTTTCTCATTTGAATTCCTAACATATTACAAAGAATTTTGAGCGTTCTACTTTATTTTTTGATTTTATTTTTTGAGATCCAAATCGAAAAATATGAAATCCGTTTGGATTTTTTTCCCTCATAACATCGTTTTCAATCTCATATTATAAATTTCCTTTCCTGGATGATAATTTTATATTCTCATAAGGGGCATTAATTTTCTTAAAGATCTTTTTTGAAATTTCCCCTTTTTACATCAACAGAGAAGCTATTTTTGTTAACAAACCAATAAAAAAAGAAACAGCAGCAGAGGATCAACCTTTCTTAAGAAATAGGTCAAAGGATTCATTTTTTATAAACCTCTGTGACTGTACTTTGTTGTGTGGTACCTGCCGAACTGTTGCTCAGTCATCGTTTATAACACGATCCGATCGGTGTCTGCTTGGCCATTTACCTCGTTAAAATCCCATTTTAAGAAATCGTTTTTGACTCT
>JAANSO010001802.1:0-15454 GCA_036507315.1 Lepidocyrtus fimetarius | reverse complement strand
ATGCACTCATGTGCGCTTTGCAAATTATTTGCGGGATTTCATGTAAATTTTTGGACTACTTTGTTTGCAAACTGACTTTTTATCGGTTTGTATTGATCCATATATGCAGTACGGCTTCTAATTGAGAATTAACGAGGCGATTGTCATGTTCCGTGATTGATTTTCAGTCATCCTAAAATATTGAATAAATTAAGTGTTCATTTAAACATTTAGTTTAAAGATACGAAGCACTAGAACTAATAATTTTAGCTTGATACAAATAGATAACTAAGTTTGAGTATTTTTTTGTTACAATTATTTACTACCAACTATTTCCCTTTGAATTCATTATCTCAAGAATCCAATTGTGATCTGTTTGGGTATGATGATACATGTCAATCTGTTTCTGAGCCAAATTCGTACATGGACATCATAGCCCACTGAAACACATTCAAAACATGAAAGGTACTTGCTTCAGCTTTCAGTAAAATAGTGTTTTGCCTGTTTGCATGTATCTAGTCTGGTAGTAATGTTCATCACCCCTTTTTTGCTGTAAGTTTGATAAGAAATATACATCGCCTCAGCACAATAATAATTAGGCATCGTATATTATGCAAAGAAAAGACGAGTCAACAGGTAAGCTAAGGTAAATTGCGTGCAGAGTTATTGCAACTTTTATGCTAGCTTAAGAGGTTATATTCCTTCACTTTGTATAATACGAAACAAACTTCTTATATTGCATGTTACTGTTTGATATCAATCTTCATTGACATTGCTGAATACTCTCTCTGGATGCTATGAGTGATGATGAATAAAGCTGCCCTTTCCTAAGCTCATGAGAATATCTACACAAAAATCAACATACCTAGAAAAATGTATACAGTAAATTATGAATAAAGCTATAAACACGGATAATGTCACTGCGATTGGAAGCATGCAGAGAAACGAAATATATACTGGCTTAGTAAAACAAAAATACCTACTATAGTTTGTTTCCTAACAAAAATTACATAAATTCAGCATTTAATAAAAGTATTGCCTCATTTTAGGCAATGTAATATTATTGTGGTCGTGGGTATTTAAATCCTTCATTTCCTTGATAGTAGTAATCCTTTTCGTATATTTGCAAACATTGGTTTTTGACGAATTTTGTTAAAAACGTGTTTCCAAACTGCGCAATTGTTTTCCTTGTCATAATAAACAATATACGCAATATTTAGCGTCAACGTGCGTGCATGTACGTTTAATGCCAAGTTGGAATCAATATAAAAACTTTGCAAATAAAATATAACACTCAAGTCGGTCTTCAAACATGAAACTTTCTTCCATTCGCATAAATAATAAAAAACTAAATCCTTTCCTCATTGCCTATCGTTTCCTAACTTATATTCTAAGCGAATTGCAAAATTTAAGTGATAAAACAAATTACCTATGGATGAAATTGGCTAGGTGAAATATTTAGTCCTTATGTAGTGAACTTTTATGTAGAAACGACGACGGGAATGACTGGAGAGTTTTGCTGTTTTTCTCAAATACTAACGCTTTTCACACAACACAGAGTACAACTGTAAAAATAAAAATCTTGGTTTAATGTCCTGTTGTATTCCACAAACTGCTGAAAACTGAATGATGATAATGTGATAACTACACGAAATGATTCGTATTGAGCAAGCTCTTGATCTTGATCATCGTGTCCATCAGCCTTTTAGCTTGAGTACGATAGTGAACCCAGCATCATAAAATCGGGATTATATTATTTCAGCAACGTCCATTTCCAGACAAGTCGGAATCTCCTAGCATATATGTGTGCACAACTGGAGCCAAAATCTCCAGTTACGTAATGCAGGAAGGAGCTTCCAGGGAAGAGTCTTGTCATGCTTGCATGCACAGAGACTCAAGGAGAAATGTTGAAGGGGAAAATGAAGATAGGAGCAGAAAGAGCTGAAGAACTAACGCTTTGGCCAAATTTAATACTAAAAGATGGGAAAAGTGAGTCTGCAAGTCAGATGAAGTTATTGATCCAGCGATTCAACCAGCTCAACATAAATGTAGATATTTCGGCTTTCTTAGTATGCTTATGGAAATGCTTCCAGCACGGGATGAACAGATAATTGGCCTTGCTCCACTGCATAAAGTGATTTCTTTCCATGGTTGCTGGTACGGTGGAGTGAGTGATTGCATGACAGTTTTCTTCTTGATATAAATTCATTCTTGTCATATTTAGCTTTGCAAATTAAATTAAATCTTGTCTAGAAATAGGTTCTTCTTTGACATTGAAATTAATAAAGAAATCTCTTGTGTAATAAATACAAGTTAATTTCGCTGCGTATGAACGACGTTTTCCTTTTGGATAGACTTATTTTGTCAACGTCTGACATTGACAATGAGAAATCTATGTAAATTAATTAACGCAAAATTATAAATTAATGATTTTATTATCCATTTATATTTTCAGGCTTTTCATTAAGTACATTATGATTTTGGTAACATGAAAATATTTAGTTTTTTAGGTAAATTATAATCTTTTTCTTAAATTACATTTTGTGTGTAACTATCACTAGAAAATCATATCACAATAGGCAGTTATGCTGCGTTTCATAAATGAGTAGGTAAAAGGTGGGTAAAGTTTTAAATTCCAACTTTNTTTTTTAGGTAAATTATAATCTTTTTCTTAAATTACATTTTGTGTGTAACTATCACTAGAAAATCATATCACAATAGGCAGTTATGCTGCGTTTCATAAATGAGTAGGTAAAAGGTGGGTAAAGTTTTAAATTCCAACTTTCAACAAATATTTCAAGGTCAGTAGTATGAACAAAGTCTAGCCTAAGTGACATATTTTTCTCAGCTTAAATAATGCTGGGCTTGATTTTGAACATTTTAGATTTGCTGCTGTTGGTTCAAATCCGCATAGTGTAAATACAAACAAATGAAAATGAGTCAGACTCGTTTTTGTCAACTCATCTTAATTACATAAGCAACACCACTGTGTAGTAAGCATATTATTGAGATAAGCAATGTGTTACGTTTGATGTATTGATATTGTAATGAAAGTTATAACCATCAGTTTGGATTAAGGATGACAAGTCCCGTGATGAAGCTAATATATAATTTAGTGCATTATAAAAGACTTGTATTACATTGAAGAAGCCTTAGTATGACTGATATTTTATAAAGGTCTTTGCTTTGTTCATATGCGAAACGGATAATACGAGGAGGGCAAATGTTCCAATGAAGTACCAAGAGGCGGGGATGGATCTGACAATGTAGTAGCGCTTATCTGTAATTAGTCAGCACAAATTACAACCATCCATTTAGTTATATGTCATGATTTCTGTTTCACATAAATCCCTTTCCTTTACAGCAGTACAAACTTCAGCAACAAAATATTAAAACATATGAAAACATTCAAAGCATTAGCATATTTTTTTACAACAAACTCCCTCCGATAACATAAAAGTGCAATGTTGCATATTAGTGCGGAGGAGTAACCAATTTGCAAATTGCAATAAAATTACAAACTCAAAAAGGTTAGAAAAACATGATTTTATTTAAATCAACTAACTCTAAAAAGTTAACTAAACTACATTTTACACATTGATCATGATAATAGTACTGATGTGAGCAAACTACGCATAAATTTAACTTAATTATTTGTACATTTAAAAAGATATCTTCTTTTATATCGCAAATACAAAATCTTTTTTGTACGTGAACTTTCTACTTTGTTTCATACTGTACAATATATAGTGAGCATCATGCAATGTAAAATAGATCTTCTTGTCATACTGATTTGGAATTTATTTTAAAATATTGTTTCGCCTAATTTTCTGAAAATGTAACGGAACGGACATTGCATTGAAAAATACTTTCTTCAAGATGACACAAGTATTGCAAAAACTTATTTAAGTACCAAACAAGAGAAAACAAGCACCTTTGGACAACTAATCTAATTGGATACTTGCAAAACATCAAGGGAATTTTATAAGCTATATTTTTAAGTATTGATTAATGTTTTATGATATTCTACATGCATAACTACACATAAGGCAAAACGTAACAAAACTGCTGCCTGAGCTTGTTTTTGTTTGAGAAGAAGATATGTTTCTGGAATGAGTTTCTTTTTTATAGCTGGCATGTGGTGGAAGTATAAGTATTTAAATCAGAAGACTATTCATCACCTGAAGCTTTCACTTGATCGGGATGAACTTCCCAGCCACAGCTTCGTTTCACAGCTTCTTTCCACCTCCAGTACCTTTCATCACGTTCTGTATTTAAAAAAGAACAAAAATTCATTTAAGAATATCTGGTGCATGTGCTTTACTTATTGCAGTAAACTTTAGGTTAGTTTTTAATTTTACAAGAAGCAATTTTCTAATTAAGCTAACACAGAATGGTATATTTTTTTATTTATTTTACCGGAAACTATCCGGCCACGATCTTTGCGATGCCGTAGTGTAGTACAAGATATAATAATAAATGTGTACAACCATGTTAGCTATCCATTCACTTTTACTTGTTTTGTAATAGATTTAAAAATTAGAAAAAAGTAGTTCTTACCCTTTTGTTCCGCTTTTGGTTTGAAAACATCACAGACGATGTTGGAAGAAGCTTCCGAGAAAATATCCCAGACTTCAATTCCTTCAGCAGAACCTGCCGCCATTGCAGCTCCCAAAGCGGTGGTTTCTGACATGGAAGGGCGCACAGTTTCAATTCCAAGAATATCTGCTTGAAGCTGCATTAACGCATTATTGTTGGTCATTCCTCCATCGACCTTGAGCGTTGTAAGGGGTAGTTCACCATCCTGGTTCATAGCTTCAAGGACATCTCTTACTTGGAACGTTACTGCTTCGTATGCAGCTCTGGCAATGTGACATTTGTTGGAGTGCTCGGTAAGACCAACTATAACTCTGGCGTAAAAATATCCATTAGGCAATACTCAATTAGTTTTAAAAATCATTTTACTTGAGTTTATGTGGAATACCCTCTGGCGTCTGGTCGCCAATGTGGAGCAAACAAACCGGAAAATGCTGGAACAAAATATACGCCTCCTGAATCTGGAACCTTTGACGCCAATTCATCAATTTCCTCGTAGCTAGAGGCAATCCCTAAATTATCCCGCAGCCAACGTATTGACGCCCCTGCAACTGCCACAGAACCTTCCAATGCGTAAATGGCTGGTTTGTTAGGTCCAAATTTGTAAGCTACGGTGGTTAAAAGTCCGTGAGAGGATTTTACAATCTGCGAATTGATAATAAAATATTTTATTTGAAAGTTTAAAATGCCCATTGCAATACCCCTCACACTGCGTTGCAAACGTAAAGCTCATCCAATTATTTTTAAAATGTCTGTATGTTTTAGAATGTATGAACGTTTTAGCTAATGGTTGAAATATGTCGTTTGGGAGCACTTTTCTTTGACCTTGAAGTGTAAACAGAAAGTTGGGAGCTTAAGTGTAATATAGTTGAAGTAATGATATTATATAAGATCGATATTGAGAAGTGAAAGAACAAGGAATAATGCTCAATAAAATACAAAATTTCACAAAATACATTAACAAAAGAGCTGTTTAGACAAAGACAATTTTTGTTAGGAGTGAGTAAGTGCAAAAAAAAACAAGTTAAACTACATGGCACGTACTTCCAGACGATAAAAATAGAAATAGAAAATGAAGTTACTTTAGAAATTCATAATATAATTCCAAACTTAAAGCCAAAAAAGCGCCAAAATAAGCTTTTTAGTTTAATAGAATCACACATTACAGAAGCTGTCAAATTAATACAAAAGCAAAATAGCAAAAAACCCCAAAGAAAGAAAAGGGAGACACTTCCGGCCAATTGAATTACGTTTACGTCTGATGAGTGTGAGTCATTTTCTGTGTGGATATTCTTGACATGACGAACCTGATTGCCAGTGTTGAATAGGAGGAAGCATCCTTGTCAAAATCAAAGTCAAAGTTTAACGATCCAGGCAAATGCAAACAAACAAATAATTTAGGAAAGCGTATATTAACCGAATTGAATTTGCAAGGCTTTGAAACTTTCTTCATTTAGAATTTTACTTGGCTTACCTGTGCCGTATGTACATTTTAACATTCCAGCCTCCTGATTATCGCATGTTCAATTATTGAAAATTTTAATTTAAGGAATGAATGTGTGAATTCCAAAATATAGAGATTTTGCTATATATTATTCATACCAAGCACATCTGGCCAACTAATGCAGCTTGCTGGTCTCCTAAAATCTTTAAATCGAAACATTTGTAAATATCAGTCCTTAAAATGAGTTCAATGATAGAAACACTTTAATAGTATAATCATACTCCCGCAATCGGTACTCCTTGAAGAGAGGTTACTGATAAATGTCCATAGATCTCCGAAGAGCTCTTAATTGGTGGGAGGAGGCTTTGTGGAATTTTGAAGTAATCGCATAAATAATCATCCCATTCCAAAGTGTGAATATTCATAAGCATTGTTCTAGATGCGTTTGTGACATCCGTGACATAGACTCCACCTGCTTGGGCCCCAGTAAGTTTCTGAATTGAAACAGTTACAAAAATTGTTTTAATAAGCATATTCCTTTTTCCTTACAATCCACATTGTTTCATTATTTGTTGCATTTACCCATATTAGCCATGTATCAACAGTACCAAAGTACGCTCTCTTCTCTTCAACCGCACTCTTCACTTCAGGACAATTATCCAGTAGCCATTTCATTTTGAGAGCACTAAAATAGCAATAATTCCATTTATTCAATCAATATCCATCAGAATCAACAGGGTCTTAACTTCCAAGTATCATATATGCATGGCTGGTTGAGTTTACGCAACCCACCTAAAGTACGTGCTGATTGGGAGGCCACATAAATTGCGAATCCTTTCCGCCTGAGCTTTCTTTGTTGGATTGGAAAGTATTTCATCCACTTCAGTGGCTGTCCTTGTATCCAGCCATACTGTTTCCGTTTTGTTTACACAAGCGTATCAAAAGAGGAAGGACAGAAAGAATGAAAAACAATTCAAATGAACTTCTTTTGTAGTTGGTCCTTCAATTAACTTTTCTATTGAAAATAGGTATAGATAATCCTTGAACTCACCGATAGCATTGTACAATGGCTCCCCTGTGAATTTATCCCAAACTACGATTGTCTCACGTTGATTTGTAATCCCAATCGCTTTTATATCAACTGGATCTACTCCCAGGGTTGTAAGATTTGATACCGTTTTGTTAATACATGTAATTGATGACGTTATAAATTGGGAAGCATCCTGTTCCACCCACCCCTTATAAAGAAAGCAATACAAATTTGAGATATGCATCGAATTTAGATGGAATTTCGAGAAGAACTTTTAAGATCTCATATTTCCCCATTTTACTATTCTAGTGTTTCTCTTGCTTTCTCCAAAGTTCCACTTACTTTTTTAGGGCATAAACGAGGAATTTCTATTTGATGAAAAGTCAATAATTCTCCAGTATCCGCCGCAAATACCTGTGAAAACATAACGAAGGGAAAGTAAACATCTGTCATTCATTTCCTTTTTTTGTTCGTTTACGTGTACCTCCTGTCATCTTTACTTAAAACTTGTTAAGTAGTTACATACTAAAATGTTCAAGGGAAACCCAATTTGTTGCCTTTGCAAATATTCGCTTTTTTGTTACCACTTTTAATGAAAATGTCATAAAATGTTTGTGCTTTTCAAATGTGGTACTTGCAAAAGAAAAAACGATACAAACTTTTTGATTCTTGTGAAACTCTTATAACATTCTCGAAGAAAGTTTTTGTTAACTTGAAATTAGTTCCCGCAAAACTAAAATAAATACAACTGTCTTGAACTCAACTACTGGTCCCACACATCTACGATTTCCCAACAACCTCAAACTTCGCTCTTACTTTTAATTATATTTCATGCAGCGGCGGTTTATGTAAGTAAAACTATCTTCATTTTATCAGTATTGGCTCTTTTACCATAAAACGTGTCGGTTGGGTGCATTACCTATTCGATACAAATTTTCGTGAAATGTGTAATATGACTATTCTGTATTTAGCTCGTATTTGTCATCAGTTAAATACCATGTTTTTATATGAGATTTAAGATCAGATCAAATTGGTTTATTAACATTAATATAAGAAATCCGTCTTTAAGTAAAAAAATAAAGTGACATCGTTAAATTATCTATCAAGTTCTTATCCTCCAACTTTAAGATAATCATTGAAATGATCGCCTTGTCAAGTTCATTACTACTTATCAATGACAGAGGTTACTAAAAGTGAGCATAATTAATTGCACAAATGTTAACACGGAGAAGTGGACAAATACAACTTTGTACTATCCAGCAACTTTGGTGCAACATGCGTCAGGGAAAGCTACAGACTCAGGGAAGGTGGAAGCATGGACATGATTTCGTTTCATGCGACCTAAAGAAACTTTCATAAACTGTATCTAATCATTCATGTTAAATTAAATTAAATATTCTGGCGAAAATGTGTCAAAATTTATCTAATATCAACATCTTAAAAGGAAATCGATACAGAAGAGCGCAACGCCTACTCTGTAGTTTTAAGTTAGGTCCAAAAGAAATACCGCTCCTCAGTACTAAAAATTTATTGACCTTACTAACATTTTGTGGTAGAACTTGACTCATGTTAGCAAACCAAGCAATATATGGCTGGTGGTCAATCATGTCGTCGTCTATGATAAAATATGCATCATTTACTATTTCTGTCATGCCATGCTTCATCCAATCTTGATGCATGCTTACTTCAAAATTAATCAAAATTCAGAAAGGACTTTAAATACATGATGACTCAATCTAATATATAAACCTAGATACATTTATCAACTATACTGGTGTACTGTTTTTGGATTTCATTAGATTTAAAGACATATTTAAGATAAAGATGCTTTCTAAAACTACAATATAAAAAGCGTTCTTGACGATACAGGAGGGATGACACACTTAACGTGATATTGCCATTATACTTTTAACCTTTTGAGAACTAATTTAGGGTTCTATTGAAAGTTGTTTCTGCATAGGTAATTGTATATGTCAGTAAACGACGGATAAGTAATAAAGAAAGTTGATTTTTACCAGAAAGCGAGTAGAGCTGGTTCCGAGATCCAAAGCTCCAACGAGGGCTCTTCCGTTTTTACCACGTGCTGACATTTTGTTCAATGCGGTTAAACCTTCCAAACTTTCTCTCTATATCCTGCTCTGTAAATTGAAGCCGGATTTTACAACTTTATTAGATTCCTTCTTTCTCCAATAAAACGGAGCTTTTTTACAAATGGAGATTGATAATAGATGTTTGATGCAAATTTGATTTGCTTTTTAAATCAGCGGCTGACTAGCTTTATAGTTTCCTCCTAGTTGAAATCTATAATGATGTTTGGAAGACAGAAATAAAATATTTTAAACTTATCACAGAAAATGCTGATCGGCAGAAGCAACCTCTTTACTTTTCTCTTCCATGTTACATTGACGTATTTTCACATTAGCTTTGTTATACGGTTTTTTTCTATTATCTAAACTAGCAAATACTTATTGAGCTCTATGTCGCTTCTGTTTCTATTTTCAAACTACTTTAATGAGGCACTCTAGTTTTTGAAAGCGGATACTTTTATTTTCGCTTTCAAATTTAAAATATTGTGAACACGCACATGTGAAATATTTTTGCAAGAAAAAAATGAGTTGAGCAGAAAGAGATCAGCAGACTAGGAGTTATATTTCTATGAAAATGAGCAGAGCACCTGTCTTTCCTGTCTATGTACTCCGTTATCCAGTGGACTCCAAATGCGATATGATATACTGCCAGCGTCTATGCTGAAACGGTTTATGCTTTAGAAATCGGTCTGTTTCGTGAGGTCTCGCCTGCTACAACTTCTTTGCAGCAACTAAACTCAACTTTGTATAATTCATCCAGTTTTTATGCCATACATGTGGGAAGACGGAAAGGAAAACTGGTTGGAATGAAACATGCCAAAATGTGGAACTGAGAGGATATGGAATTGTGGTTAGAAAGAATAGCAAAATGCGTTTTTAGTCTTGCTGAGCCAAACAATAATAATAGCTTAGCTAGTTAGTTTAGAATATTCAGCACCATCATTAGTGATAATTACCTTCGTGTGCTTGACAAAAGCCGAATTCAAGGTGGAATAAATATTTTAGGAAAGTTAGATCGGAGAAATTAGAAACATGATAGAAACTTGCTTTTAACATACTTTTTTAAGTAGTTTAACTTCTTGCTGAGTAAATTTCCAGAGAATTTTAATTTAGTTCTGAAAAATTGAAACAATCGGTAAAAATCATAATAAGAGCTGACCTTTTTAACCATTATAACAAACACTTATTCCACAATAAACATATTACCTGGTAGAATCGTTTTAAACTTTTGCAAGGTAATGGGAAATAATCATGTTGTGTGTGGTCAACCTTTTAAAATTGATTAGCTTGATTGGGTTTTTGTCAATTTAACAAAAGAGTTAGGGAATTGGCTCTGGCTTTAAATACTTCTTTGTTCTAATTCATTAAAGTTAAATCCAGTATTTATCCAAATTTTAATCATGTGTGCACTTAATTAATGAAGATTATGCGGTTTTCCTTGTTTTTATTACCACCAGATAAATCAATCAATTAACAGAACATGCAGGGAACATTTTTAAATCAAATAAGATTTCTGAGATCTTTGAGAAAGATTACTTTATTGATGAATGTGCTTATGCTTTCATATTTTTTAATAATATCATTTTTCACAATTAAATTTGAAAACACTCAACCATATTGTCCTACATAAGAAATTTCTGAGAATACTGTGTGAAAAACTGAATGAAGTTCATTCATCTCATGCTTTATTAGGTGGTTTGCGGGTTAGCTTGCAATTGTAAACCAAAGTTACTCATACGCTTACCGTCAATGATAAACAAATACAAATATGTGATTGAATATTGTAGTTGTGTAATGACACACGTTCTCAAACAAAACTGTTTCCTCCAATGACGTCAAACGAACTGAAGAATTATTTATCAATTCATTTAGCACTTTAATGAAACAAGCTATATATATTGGTTTGAATCGTGCTAAACTCCAAATAACTGCTCCTACTCTTCAATTGTCTTTCGTTTTCTAGGTTAGTAAATGTTTGCATTATGTCATTCTCTGCTTTCAGTAATCCAGGAGATGTTATCACTCCAGTTAATTAGAAATATTGAAATGATGGATGGGTACGTGCCTGTCAGCAAATTGCGAAACCGCTATATGTCTAGTCTTCCACCCTAATAACTCCAAACCAAGATAATGAGAACTGAGCCAATAAAGTAAATAAATAAAAATATATAATTCTGTTATTGCTTTAATGGTTCAAATGTCGACTTTGAACTTGATAGTTATCATTTTGAAGACACTTCCAAACCAAGATAATAACTGAGCCAATAAAGTAAATAAATAAAAATATATAATTCTGTTATTGCTTTAATGGTTCAAATGTCGACTTTGAACTTGATAGTTATCATTTTGAAGACACCTTTCCTTTAATAAATATTTACAGACTTTTCACAGGGAAAACTGAAATTGTTTGTGCGCCCCAATAAACTTGTACTCTATTAATATAGGTAAGTTATTGCTAGTAGAGTATAATTTTAGGTAGAAACATTCATAAAGTTCCAGTTTTTTTGAATTTAGTGCTTAACATGCGGCTGGAGTTTCTTTCAAATTCAAGTTAAAAAGATAATTCATCGAAGCTTAAAGAGCAAAGGTTGACCTTGAGAAATACTAAAACATTGCAAATTCACAGCACGCCATGATTTACTTTTCAAAGATCAATTTAATGAAATTTACTTTTGTAAATGCATACCGCAATCAAACTGCTCTATATCTTACTAGACAGAATAAACACAATATGAATGCATGAAAAGAGCTACGTAGTATTATTCAAACCGACAATCAAAAAATAACAATTGGCAGGGCAAAAACTTACCAAATTTTTGGTAGATTTCAAGACTCACTCTCAATTTCAGCCTCTTTTACAGATTATTAAACTTGATATTTTATACACGGAAGCAGTAAATTGAGTGGAAGTACTGTTCGTAATTCAAAAATTCGTAATTGTACTGTTTAAAAGATGAACTTTTGCTGACTTCCTCACTGACCACACTGAACTATTCGGAGGTTATATAACCCAACTATCCAGCAAGCAAGGACGAATTTCTATTATTTAATTATATGAGAATCTATTGATAATGTAGGGTTTTCTTGTTAATCTTACTTCAATTTTAAGTAAAAACCTCTACTTGTTTCTTTTTCTCTTATCTAACCACTTATGTATCTATCGGGAATGAGTAAAGCATTTATAAACTGCGTTTTTGCATTTTTATTGAGTTCCAGACTTGTTGAGTGGAAATGTGATGGATGACATTCCATGTTCAGTACCAAAGATCAGCAAATATTTGAATTTGCATAGCAGTGCACACAATTCAGTAGCTAGTAGCAAACTTTACATTGCACTAGTACTGTCAACCATCATCACCACTCCTGAATTGATATTTGATGATAAGCCCATTCATACTCGTATGAATGTGTCTTTGAATTTTCCAGTACCATAAATATTTAATTGCATTATCATTTTTTTGCGTGTGACTGTGCAAAGCTTAAAAAAGAATTTTTCCATCTAAAATCTTTGTCAAATATTAAGCTTTGCTTTTTGCGTATCTATCGTCATCAGATTATGCAAAAAAAATAGATAAGCGCCGAGTGCTAAGCTTAATAAAAAATCAATGTGCTTTGCTCATCCTCATTTTAAAACCTATGAAAGAAACGCTGACTACAATAAAAAATGGAATTTGGTGGGTTTGTCACAATCTCCGCCAAGAGCATTGGCTCAGACTGGTGGTGTGTGGCGTGATGGTGAAAATTTTAGAGATTTTTTGTCTTAAAAATGTTTTATAAAAGTTGACGAAGCAGAATTGAAGAGAAAATGAAAATACACTGCACTACTACGAATAAAAACAACGTAATACTACGAATTTTGTTTAAAATGATTTTATTCATCTCCTTTGTTTCATTTTGGAATATAATCAAACACTAAATTACTATTTTGTCCGGCAATTATCGCGTCTTCCAGTTTTGACTTTGATGAAAACTTGTTTGACAGGTTAAATTAAAGTATAGACTGGAATTTAATAGTTTACACTTTGCATGTCAAAACATTCTCAAGTATTTGAGATATTATTTGTAGATTTATTATACTGAAAGTTAGTTGCAGCTATCGACAGAAAGGAAGTTTCCGTTAAGATACAAATAAGCCGCAGTAGTACGTAAATAGTATCCATCTAAATACTATAAAAAAATCTGTGCCATTTTACGCGTTTTGAACTTTGTCAGTATTTTGCTATTAAGGCGGAATGGTCTTTTATTTATTAGAGATTTTGTTTATCATATTTCTGAAAATTCATTCTAATTTATTACTTGATTTATTAGTTTTGCATTTTAATAAGATGCTATAAACTGAACAATTTTAGGAACTGATGTATTATGCAAATGAAGTTATCAGTAATTTTTCATCATGATTTAATCGCACTTCATTCAATTCCGATTTATGGCAGTCAAATGGTCAAAAGATAAGTAATCTATTTGGATAAGAGTTGAATGTTCTTTGCATTATTATTAAAGCGTCATTTTGTGTTTAAACTAAAATCATTCATTATCAATTAATCACCGTGATTTTTGCATTATAACTCACTCAGAACCTAAACTTTAAACTTTGCTCGAGTAAATTTTACGCTATAATTTACAGATTGATTTAGCATGAATTACAATACTTAAAAAAGGATGGGTGTACAAAATTATGTTTTGTTTTTCTTCCATTCAGAAAACTATGCAACCACAAACATTGAGTCGGATATGTAATTATTAGACTGTAGGATGATAAGATAATATCAACTAGTGTATACATAATTATACCCATTATTGAACATCCGCCGTTCTGATTGTACTAGGAATTAATGAATAATAATAAACAGAGATGACCTTGTTTCAGTATTTCTTTTATGAGCTGAGACTGAATTCTAATAGGAAATTATTAGAAAAGATGAAGATGCTGTCATGCAAATAATGCGTTATATCAACCCTTTTTTATTACAACATGTACGATTGTACCACTAAACCGTGAAAATATGTCCGGAGTATGCAATGAAGTGCTCATAAAGAAATTAGGTATTCCATGTACAATCGCTTCCAGTCTATTCCTCCCGCTACATGTCTACTTTATGCAATTAAAAAGTAGCATGACATCTACAAATTCTTCGCCCAACCTAAATGCTTCATTGTCCAAAGTGTCTTAAGTATTACGACAACATTATCTGGGCTAATTAGATTAGTATAGATGTAGAAAAACAACAAAATGTCAATTATATATCCATTTTTATACATTTTACCTAATCAGTTGTTGCATGTAACGTGTCAATTCTTGTTCTTTTGAGTTTAAAATGTACCGTGTTTTTTAGCTTCTTTATTGATGTTGTTGATCATTGCGGAAGAAAGACTGATAAACTCATACTGCCCATTGACCAACCCTTTATCAAGCAAGTCGGGAATTGTGAACAATATTTTTTAAAATCTAAGCCAAATCTGTCTAGAATTGCATTAAAATACAAACTTTTTCAAAGTGGGAAGTGAACTACTTTAAATCTTAAATTAATTTCAAACTTTAAAATGCATCAACTTTATCATAATGATTAATGATAACCGATGCTAAAATTTATTTGACTTTAGAGGATAAATTTGATTTAAGTAGGTATTAGTAGCCGTTACTAGTAAAAAATCATAAAAAATAAGTACAAAAATTGGGAACAGCAATAATGATCAAATTTGTTTTTACCAAAACGGTAAGCAAATCAAAAGTCTACTAACATTAATATGCCGACTTTGATGTGGAGGATAAGAATAAAAATGTTGAGATGAATCTATGATGTAATTAAATCACGCTAAAACAACTAAAATCTTGTATTCTTTGACTAATAATCTGATAAGCGATATTTATTACCTTTGGATTCCATATGCTAAAAACTGCAGTACAAACCATTTTGTTCAAATAAATAGAACACAAAAAGGAAGGAAGGAAGCAATCTCACATTAATTAATTCACAAAAAGTCGCCTAAAATTTTGATGTAAAACATGAGCTTTTTAAGATGTTATATAATAAATGGTATAAATCCATTTTATAACATTTTTCTAGCAAAAAAGTTAAAGTTTGCGGTTGTAATTTACGTTAGAATGGTTATTAATAAATAATAACTCAAAACAAAACCTGTGCATTTCTATTGTGTGTAGATTTGCCATTTAAAAGCGAGTTTGTGTGCGTGAGCAAAGGACTTGAAGTGTACAGGTGTAAAAGATGAACGATTCGTTCTGCTCTTTTGGTACTCACGTCCAACAACACAACCATATTTACACTTATTGACAAGCATAAAATTCGTTTTTTAAAATGA
>JAANSO010001801.1:0-15455 GCA_036507315.1 Lepidocyrtus fimetarius | reverse complement strand
TTTCAATTTTTCAGGAGGATAATAAATAATATTCATCTCGCATATTAATATTAATTGTTAATGAATCATCATTAATCATTAATAATGAATCATTATTTGTATTAATGATTAACTTTAAAGGCTTTCATTTATTGACCAAGCAGGTAAACAACCATGCAGTTGGCTTTATGAACAAAGCTGAACAAAGACATGTTTTTGGTGGTTTAGCACAAGTGGGGATTCCCTTCTGATTCCGGTCTATCCTTGCAATGTATTTTTGTATTTTTACTTCCGTGAAAAAATTGTCGGTATCCCAAAAACAGATGACGGTCCATTATTGTTTACTTTTTTAATTAAGTAAACATTTTTAATATTTAAATATTTTCCAATAATCAGTATTTGGTGGCACGTGGCTACTTGAAATCCTTTATCAATTTTTAGTCAATAAAAGTTGAAGGTGAGGTAGTTTAATAAATTATTAAATAGTGATTTTTTAATTAAATGTTTCACGATTTGAATTTTAAATGTTTTAATTAAAAGGGCTGCCTCTGTTTATTTACCCGATCTTCAAACGATATTGTAAGAAATCAAAATGGTAAAGCGAAAACGAGACGAGAGAAAATTGCAATTAAATGTTAACTACAAAGCAATGAGTCAAGCAGTGGCACAGAGTCGAAACCTCAAAAAGAACACTGGAATGGAGCCGGGGCAAGAAGTCGCCAAGCTATGCTTTGTCTGTTCTTCCTCTTCCATTATAATCCAATCAAATGAAGGGCCAACTTCAGAAGACTTGGATGTCCTCCTTAAAGACATCATTGAACTGCCTGATTACGTCATTCAAAAGCAATGGAAGATCTTTGGACCTCCACAAAACTGGATCCGACTTTGTTCCCCTTGCCTGGGAATGGTTCGAGAGCGAAGAAGGTTAAAAGAAGAGATCGGGATTTTGGAAGAAAAGTGGAAGACTTGCAAGGACTCGGTTGTAAACACAATCAGGTCATCATTTCGTGAAGGAGGTGAAGCAGGAGAGACTCAACAGCAGGCCCTCCACATTGTTCAAAAATACGTTTTGGATAGGATTTACAACGTGGTTCCGAGAAAGCCCAAGAAACAAACTAAAAAGGCTTTTCTGAGACATTTGCGCTATCCTTATTTGGATCCGACTGGGACTGGGCGCAGTTCAAATCAAGTTTTTATGCCGTCAACTGGTCTACCCATGGGACAGCATTTTTTATTCCAAGAGGGAAATGAACAAGGTGAGGAGGAGATGGCTGTGGACTTAAATGAAATTAAACCAGAGTCTGTGCAAATCATCGAAGTGGCTCCATCCAATGTCAACGTCTGTGAAACGGACAGTGCAGGGCAGTTTTTCACTGAACTGGGAATAATGGCTAATCAGACTGCGACTAATGATTCAATTCAATTGAATGACGGAGTTCCTTCAACGTCGAAGGCTTATCGTAATCGTGGTCCTGCCAAGTGGCTGCAAGCTCTTAACGGCTCATCCAGGTACTCAACAGGACAAAGAAATCATCGATATTCATGTCCGAATTGCCCCCAAGTGAAGAACTACTCGATTAACAGATTTGTTCAGCATTTAGCAATTCATCGGAGTAAGTTAAAATACTTAAAATGCGTTTAAAATTAACTTAACTAATTAAATTTTTTAATTGCAGGGCGTCCTTACAAATGCACTGAATGCTCTGAACTCCTCCCCGCTAACGAACAATTACAAACCCAGCATTGGACTGATAAGCACTCAGACAAAGCAGACGAAACAGTGAAATTTATCGAAGCGTTGAAACATGGAGATATTTGGAAATGCAGCGGCTGCTACAAAGGCTTCCGTCGGTATCAATTAAAAAACAAGCACGAGGAAAGGTGCATCAGTTTTATTATTAAAACGGAGAAAATGGAAATTCAAGAAAAGAAGATAAACTGCAATTCTTTGGCTTCCTGCCTTGAAAAGTTTCGAGATAGACAGGAATGGCGACTTCATCGGTTTTTACTACATCCGGAAATAGACTCCGTGTCTTGCTTGTACTGTGACGAGTCATTCCAAGTGGATGCCAACGGTGGAAGGGATAACGTGAAGCTGCTTGAACATCTTAAAAGGGAGCATTCCAAAGAAATGCGACATGAGGATGGGAACATCCACGCGGAATGTGAAGCTTGTGGCGGTGTGTTTATTTCTAATAACAAATCGGAGTCAGAAGAATCTTCTCAGAATCCATATCATTGCAAATTATGTCATGTGACGTACGTTTCTTCAGGTCAAATCCGTCGACATATGAGAACCACTCATCCCAATGAACCATTTAATGAAGACCCTCCTTTGAAGAAACGGAAAATTGATGAAGGAAATGAACTTACTTTTCTAGGCGAAGATTTAGTTTCGACAGGTGCAAATGAGATTAAAAAGGAGTCGGAAATGTCTGATGAGAGTGAGTTTGTAGCTGCTGAATTTGCTGAAGCCGTGATTAAATACGAATTCTAATAAACATTGTATAATTGTATTTTTATTCCACTTCAATATTAATTTTATTCATAAAATATAAATGAGTACTTTCATTAATCAAATAATTGGCTTGATTCGTCTTTAAAATGGTTATTAAATAATTTAAATGGAATAGCAAACATTTTTTAATTCTTGTTTTTATCGCGGAGAAAGCTCTACTTCCGGTTTTATTGTATCCTCGTGCAAATTTATTTCTTTTTTGATAAAAGTTTCATCCCCTTCTTCCATATCCACATCCGCCTCATCCTCAAATTTGGGTCTTTTCAAAGGAGGAGGAGAAGCCTCGCTCTTAATCCCCTCAGCATTCTCCTCACTTATCTCCCAAAACTTTCTCTCCTCCTCCTCAAATTCCCTCATCAAATGCGGATGGCACTTGTTCATGTGCTCCGGCATCATTTCAGGCGAAGCATAAGTTTTATGACAGATTTTGCAATGAAAGCTCCAAACAGAACAAGCCTTTCCTTCACTTTTCCTTTCGGCAAAGACCACCCCGCAAGCTTCACATTCCTGGTGAATGCTCCCATAATTTTCCATCTCTTCTGGATGTTCCCTTTCCAAATGCTCAAGCAACTGCTTATCATCTCTTGTCTCAAGGCCTGGAAAGGTTTCATCACAGTAAAAACAAGAAACAGCTTCAATTTCCGGATGTGCCAGGAATCGGTGAAAACGCCAGTCAGCAAAATCGTCAAAAACAGTTTCTTTTTTGCATGAGGTACAGGAAATAGGTTCTAACGGCTCCTTTCTTCGATTAACTGCACGGAAGTTGCTACACTTTACTTGATGAAGCTCTCGTTGCCTGGGAGTTGTGAATCCGACTAAACACCCTTCACATTTCCAGATTGGACCGGGATTGAAGCGGATCTTGGAGATTTTAATTGAAGCGTATTTAACCGTTTCACGGCCGTGTTTATCCCTCCGGTGCTTCTTATGCAGGGTTTCGTTTTCGTCACTGGGAAGTAAATCGGAACATTTTGTACATCGGTAGGGCCGTCCTTTTTAAAAAAATTTAAAATCAACGTAATTAAATAATTATTCGCCAACGATTTGTATTAATTTATTAACAAACTTACTCTGATGAATTTTTAAATGTTGAATGTAACGATTAATAGAATAGTTCCGAACTCGCGGACAGCTCGGACAGGAATATTGATAACCCTGGAATTTACTTCGTTTTGACGCCAAAAATGATTCAGTCTCTTTCTCTAATTTTTTAGTGGAATTCGGTACCGGAATTGGACCTGCTTTCTTCAGTGAAGTCTTCACCTTTGGAAAGGCAACCCCGTGAGCTTGTTGCTGATGAGCTGTTAATAATTCTTCACTGAGAAAATCCAAATTTTCACATTTGTCCCCCATTCCGCAAAAATATTGTGATTTCTTCAAACCTCCACCCTCATTACATTCATAAACACGAAGAGGGGCTGTGCCAATCTGATGAAGATCCACAAGCGCCTCCTCATCTCCAACATTGTAATTCGGAGCCATTGCCTCCACTTCCTCCGCCCTTTTCTTCATTTCCGTTAAGAAATAATCCCAAACGTATTTCTGAACTGATTCCAAACTATGGACTTTATTATTTCTACCTAAATCCGATTGTGCCAGTTTCATTTTATTCAAAACGGACCTGGAACAAGTTGAAGATTGCTTTTCCAACTTTGCAATTTCAATTTTAAGCCTTTTCTTCTCTCTCAACACGTCCAAACACTGCGAACAAAGACAAATCCAATCCCCCGGGGGTCCTAAACTCTTCCACTGGTCTTTAAGCATTGAAGCCGGTAGTTGAAGGATGTCTTCAAATAAAACCATAAAGTCTTCTAGAGTTGGTTTCAAACCTCTGCCAGGAGTTAAGTTCGGGTCGAACCCGCAAATAAAACAAATTTGATCGTTTGGGTTATCGGCACTTTGAAATATCGCAGGACTTTTAAAAAATGACATACTTGCCATTGTTAATTTAACTAATTGGAATTAATTAACTCCTGCTAAATTAATTCCACGTTCTTTGAACTTTAAACACATACTTTCACTTTACCTGTGAGCGGAAGAACAGATGATTGAGAAAAAATATTTTAATCTGTTTAACATGGGAAGGAATAGGGAAATGAATTGTTTTGATCATCAGCTGTTTGTTTATCTGTCAATTTATGAAGAGATTTAATTTTTTCTTGAAAGGTTAACGGAAAATAGTGAACTTTAATTTTTGGTCGAAGAGGATACTTGTTTGATTTTAGTCGATTAGTCTACAATTAACTTTCCGCAGTTTAGCGCAATTTTAACTTTTATTATTAGAGAAGTTTAAAAAATGGAGAAAAGATCAATTATCCTGTTAAATACAAAAGAACGTTGTTTTTTCTGTTTGGGGCAGTTAGTTAAACAAGAACAGGATGAAGAAGCAATTAGTGAAGGTTGGAGTGGAGGAAGTTGTTTATTTTCACTTCACACGCTTTGCAATTACTTAAAGATAAGTTTAAATATTGGAAATGATCTCAAAGTATTCAGTAAAGGTCGAGAGGTAGCAAGTGAAACCGAGATGGAAGTGGAAGTCTCCACCTGTGAACCATGCAGGAAGGTGGGGGTCCGCTTTTCAGAACTGTTCTTAGAACTGGAGCGAATCCAACTGGAGGTGGACCACTGTTTGGCTTCATTTCATAGAAAAATGTCGGATGAAAAAGAAGACAACCCTTTGCTTTTAAACTTTCTCCAAGAAATGAATGATGAAGAAAGCAATGCTCATTTTAAAATCGTGGATAAGCTCAGAAAAGAAATTCAAAGCAAAAGTAAATATCTTTTTACTTTAATTTTAAAAATATTTTAAATGTTTTAAAAATAATTTCTGATTTGATTAGGTTCATCTTTTAGATTTCGCCCGCAATCAGGTGTTCAAGTAGACAAGGTTCTTGAAAAGGACGACAAGACAAAGCCTGGCTCCATTTTCTTAGTTAAAGAAGAGCCAGAAGACTTCCAAGGGCAAAGCAACACTCCGGAAGCCTCCCCTCCTTTATCTCCATTTAATCCAATGACATTGAATTCATCGTCGCCACGATGTTCTTCAGATGAACCTCCATCACGTCGAAAGAAAACTTTTAAGAGACTAATTTTGAAGCCGTACAAATGCAATCGCTGTTGCAAATTGTTTGCCTCCAAGTACTATAGAAACCGACATCAAAGGCTTTGCAAAAAGAAGTCATCTGCATCAACCACAACAGAAGATGAAGACAGAATCGATGTCACGTTACCTTTGGCTTTTAAATGTGACCCCTGCGGGACTCCATTCGGCAAACGAGTCAATTTAAACCGACACAGAAAAAACTGCACCGGCATTGCCCAACCAGCCCGGCGTTCCATGAGTGTTATCAAAACCTACAGAAGAAAAGGAAGCATGGCAATTTACAACCCTGAAACCGGAAATTACAAGTGCAGCGCCTGTTTTAAAGAATTTTCTCGCACGGGCGTCTTCTTTCACTATGATTCTGTCCATAGAAAAAGCACATTCGAATGTGATAAGTGCCACGCAGTTTACAACAGGGCTTATCGGCTCACGGTTCATAAAAGAACGTGCAACGGAGTCCGACCAAGGATGAATTTGTTAAAACCGGAAGCGCACAAACGGATTGGAATCGACTACGTAAAAAGTTCAACCGGTTTTGATTGTTTACACTGTGGGAAATCATTTTCTAGAAATGGAAATGCCAGGATGCATGTTTTATTAGTGCATCATAAATTGTTCAAGTGTGAGCTCTGCTCCAAGTCATTCCCGACCCAATCAAAACTTGCTTCCCATGAGGAGACATGTGGCAAGGTTGACCAGGGACAGGTACCGAAACGTAAGAAGGAGAAGGCAATGGCTGTTACAGAAGGAGAAACTAAAAAGTACAAATGCAAAATCTGCGCTGAATTATTCACCTCAAGGTTTTTGTGCATCTCACACTGGGACCATGTCCATTCGGAAATGAACCTTAAGTGCGACATTTGCGATAAGATCTGTAAATCCAAAGCAGCATTGAAGTACCATAAAAGACAATGTGTCGCCCAGGGAGAGCAGCGCATTTGCGAAGTTTGCGGGAAAAGTTATCAAAACGCACAAACACTCAAAGCACACGTAGAATCGAGCCATCTTGGGAAACTGTACAAGTGTAAATTTTGCAATAAAGAATTTTCTAACCGCCCCTGTCACTGGCGTCATGTAAAGAACAAAGTTTGCCAGAAACCGGAACCATCCACGGTAATCCAAGAAGGGTACAAATGTGATGTGTGCAACCTAGTCAATTTTGAAGCTAAATCGGAAGAATATCACAAGCACAGAGAAGAATGTCTTGCAAAGAGGGAGGAACTGGAACGGCGACGAGGTAGGACATATAAAAGAGACTTGGGAGGCGGTGGTGTTCCAGTTAAAGTTGAACAGGCCCCAGCAGAACAAGCTTCTAAAAAGAAAAGAAAACCTTCATCTTACGTACCTCCTCCAGCGGCTTGTCACATTTGTGGAAAGTGGTTTTCAAGACAAGGCGGCGTTAATCAACACGTAAAATTAATCCACTTTGGGGAAAGACCGTTTATCTGCGACTTGTGTGGGAAGTGTTTTAAAGGCGTGACTGAACTCAATCGGCACAAGGCGTCTGCTCATCTTGGAGAAACGTTCAATTGTGAAGTTTGCCAAAAAGAGTTTAAAAGTTGGGATTCGCTTCGCTATCACAAGAAAAAATGTGAAGCGAAGCCAGAGGGGCAAGATCAGTATGGCACCGGAAGACAGACTCCTGATAGTATGGCACAAAACTACATGAATCAAAATCCTGGACCTTCCTCCTCATGTCACTTTTAAATTATCCTTATTTTCAATTAATAAATGAGCAGTAATTATTTCAATCTTCATTTATCAATAAAAACTTAAATATCTTTGCTATTTTTATTTTTGAGCGTTTCGTGTACATTTACTTATCAAGTTTGCTTACTTTTGAACAAATCTTACGATGAAGTTCTAATTTAGCTGAATTATATTTAAGAAGGTTACAATTTGGACAAGGAAAGTAAAACTTTGAATGTTTTTGCTTAACATGCGCAAACAGTTTGTTTTTATCTTGGAAAGTACTTTTTAAAGTAATTTTTGGACACTTCATACAAAAGAAAGTGACACGCTTTGCTTTCAATTTTGATTCAGTCCTGCGTCCTCGTCCTATTGTGGTGGCATTCTTTACTTCAACTTTTCGTTTCTTCTGCTGTTGCTGTGGGCAATGCAATAATTTATAATGTTCAGTGAGGTTCTGTGAAGAGGACATTACTTCCTTGCATTTTGGACAACTCCAAGTATGTGTACTTGGGTATCGCTTGGATGAAGTGGAAGGTTCAGGTTCATTCAGTGATTCGCTATACTGAGGTAGGATATCACTTGAGGACGTGCAAAAAGGTTTGGATACTTCTTCGGTTTCAATTGCAAAATCGGGAAAATCTGAAGATTCTGGAGATGGTGAATAAATGTCTTCAGATTTCTCGGGAAGATTGCTTAAGGAGCTGTCAAAATCTTCACTGTGGGTCGTTTCCTCGGCATAGCCGTCTTCACTTTTCCCAGGCATTTTTTCAAAGGTACATTTTTGAAGAATTGGCATTTCCGGAACCACTCTGCTAGACCAATTATAGTCTGGTTCATTGCCACAGGAGGGATAAGGTTCCGAAGAAGATACTTCCGCTTTACCAGCACGACGACGACATTGCCGGGTATTTGCCTTCCTGGGTCGCGGTTTATAACTGGAAACAGTTTCCGGAGGAGGAAGGGGCTCACCTTTCATTTTCTCAACAAGTTTGTCGACTTCCTGTTGAATCTTCTTTGGAGATGTTCCAGCCTTCTCCAACTTCTTTCTCAGAAGCTTCTTCGCTTGAGTTATTCGATATCCCTGAAGTCTTTTCTGTCTCTGCTCTGGCGTCTCCGTCTTCAAAGTATTCTCGTACTTTTTCCTCAATTTTTGGCGATTCTTCTGACAATGTTTTTGAACAGCTTTCTTAACACTGGTCTTGTATTTTTCCAGCCTTTCTCCGCTTAAATTCTTCACAAACTCCCTTTGATACTCCCTCCTCCTTTCCTGGAAAGCTTGCAACTCCTCCTTCGACATACTTGCGAGTTTTGCTTGCTGTCGTAAATAATTATCCATTTTACGTTGCTCCTTCTCCTCATCCGTCATAGTTGTTTTCTTCACCAGCTCTTGGAACCTTTTTCTGGCCTTGGCTTCTTCAATCCTTTGAGGATCCAAACTTTTTAACAGTCTGGCCTTCAACCGCTCAGAAATATTTTCCATTTCCTTCAGTTTTTCTTCGTATTGGTGGGGCTCCACAGTTAAAAGCTGGTTTCTAGCTTCGTAAAACTTTCTCCGGGCTTCTTTACTTTTCATCCTTTGCAGCTCCAAATTTTTGCCACTGGGTTTTCGACGAAGATTGTCCTGTCGATGTCGAGCCAGCCTCTTCTCCCGCTGCTCCAAAGTTTCATTTTCGCGCATGCGTTTGTGGGCAGCAAGGTCGTTTGCCAGTCTTATCTTCCTTTCCTCCTCAGTTTCGTTTTTTATTTTTTCCCGTTGAAAAGCCAAATTCTTTTCCAATCGTTTCCGCCGCTGCTCTTCCGTTTCATTTTGTCGGGAAAGTCTTTTTCGAAGGGCGTCTGCAGCACGTCGTTCCTCATCTGTTTTGTACTTCTTTGGTGGCATTGTCAGGGAGCCTTCACTTTCACTTCCACTGATAATTGTATAGTATACAGAAATCCCCAATTCAAATCGTATCCCTCCTAAGCCAGAAAATAAAAAATCCATTAATTATCCCTCCAGTGTGCAAGTACCTTCCACTACTAATGACATTTATTATTTATTAGCTAATTATTATAAAATACTTCGATTACTTTGATATTTAATTATTTCAAACTTAAATAAAATCCACAATCTTTCCAATCTCACCCGTGTTTCTTTTTAATACAAAAAGAGTGGCTACATAACAAATTATTCGGAGTTTAACCCAGCAATCACAATTAGAATTAAAAACTGAATTAAAATAGCTTTCTGTAACAATCACTTGCAAAAAACAAAACAGTCTGCGTTGCGCCGCCAGCTTAAAATTGACAACCTCAATACATTGAAAAGATTGCAAAAGAATAACAAACAACAGCTGATGCCTTTGCAATCCCTCTGCATTCTCCATGCAGAATTGTAAACAGAAACACAGAAGTCAGAATGGGATTTTATTTTTGAAAATTAACTGTAATTTTTATTTCCCAGTAATTAGTAATAATTATAAGTTAGTTAGTGAAATATTAACTAAAATGAGTTTCCCAAGACAAAACCGTTGCTTTCTTTGTTTGGAAAGGAAGGAACGTGATGATAATTACAAGGAAAGTTACGAATCGAAAATATCAGTTCCTATGAGATATCTGCTGAGGCACCTTAAGATTGACAAAGAAGGTTATCAATATGTAAAGAAGATTTCCACCTTATCGGACACATCAGGATTAAATGAAAGACATGCAGAAGAATTTCACCTTTGCCAAACTTGTGAGAAAGGCATTAAAAGGTTTGCAACGCTTTTTGAGGAACTGGAGAAGGTCCAGCTGGAAATTGACCACATTTTACGGTGGATTCACCTTCGAATTGGGAAACAGGACACGGCAAAGTTACCAGAAAACTGTTCCAAAAGAAATGCGGACCAATTAAGAAATGAAATTGCAATTAAATGTAATTTAATCAATAACTTCGTTAAGCTTCTTCATTTAATTATATTTAAAGAGTATTTTGATGTGTATTTTTTGATAGGTTTAAAGCTCCAGGAAGGACCTCGTCCGGTCATTAGATTAGTTAGGGATGAAAATAAAAATCAGGAGCAGTCTTTGGATTTGGATGTGAATATCAAAATTGAAGAAATGTCTGATGAAGAAAGTGAAAACGAGAAAGATGGAGCCGCTGATGATAACGACTTTAAGCAAGAAGATAATTCAGACAACCATTCAGTAATTTCCGGTCCAACATCTCCAGCTTCATTCTCATCGGAAATGCCAGAGGTCAATACCGAACCTATGAAAGGAGTCAAGCTAATGGTTAAAAATATTTCCTACACAAGAGATCCTCTTTCTGGGCTCTACCACTGTAAAAAATGTGACCGGAAGTGTAAAGACTTTTCAAACATGTCGAAGCATGTTAAACGGATTCACAATTCAAAAATGAACCCTAATCGGCCCAAAAACGTGTTTTATAAGAGGGACCCCGAGACAAAGTTGTACCATTGCATGAAATGCTTCGCGTTTTACAAGGACTCTTCAAATGTTACCAAGCACTACCGGGCTAAACACCTTTTAATGAAGTTTAAATGCGATATTTGCACCTCGTCATTCTCCAGAAAGGGTTATCTAAAAATTCATAAGAAAAGCTGTGAAAGAAGACACCTGGGCGGGGAAAAAGAAGCTATTTGTAATGTTCCTGGCGATGGAACAAAGATTGATTGGTTCCCTTTGGAACCTCCATCTTCAGAGATTAAGGTTGAAGCTATTCAAAATCAAGAGGATGACTATGCAATTAAAACAAAACGCTCCACTCAGCGCTCTTGCAACTTGAAGCAAAAAAGACAGATTTTAAAAAATATTGGCTACACAAGAGACGTGAAAACCGGGATGTATTACTGCACCCAATGTGAAGCCATCTCTAAGGATTGCTCAAACATTTCAAAGCATTTTAGAACGAAACATCTTCCGAAACAGTTTAAATGTGATATCTGCAACGTTTCCGTTTTCGCAAGGAAGGACAGTTTAACCAGTCACAAGAAAGCATGTTTAAAAAGGAAGAACCAAATGGGGTGCGACAAGGAAGCCGTAGCTGGTGGCAGCGCTTCAATTCAAGACCCTCCTGCTGAACTGTGTCCTCCACCTCCTTCCCTCGAGCCCAACGTAACTTACATTTCTGTTCAAAATTCAACCCCGAATAATTCTGAAGCTGGAATAGATTCTAAAGATCTCCAATCCACACAGTCAACGGTGAAACGAAGACGGAAATCTTCGAAACATCAATTTTTCACTCGAAATTTAGAAACCGGGATGTATTCTTGCAGAAAATGCAATTATAAATGCAAAGATTGCTCAAATATCTCCAAACATTTCAAAGTGAAACTTGAATGCCCACCAACTCCTTCCCACACATCACTGCCCAACGTAACTTACATTTCTGTACAAAATCCTGCCCCAATGAACAACTCTGAAGCCGTAACTGAGTCTGACGGTTCCAATTTGCCACAATCCACACAGGCAATGGTAAAACGAAGACGGAAATCTTCCAAACATGGATTTTTCACTCGAAATTTAGAAACCGGGATGTATTCTTGCAGGAAGTGCAATTATAAATGCAAAGATTGCTCAAATATCTCCAAACATTTCAAAGTAAAACACCTCCCTAAGCAATTTAAATGTGATTTGTGCAGCTCAGAATTTGCCCGGAAGGATAACCTCGCCCTACATCAAAAATCCTGTGGAAAAAGACTGGAAAAGGAATTGGAAAAACAAAACGACCCGAATTTTAATCTTCTTTGCCAAGAATGTGGGAAAAGATTTAATAAGCAAAGAAACCTGGAGAATCATCGGATATCTGCTCATCTGAAGCTGAAAAGGTTCCAGTGTGACCTCTGTGGTAAAAAATATTACAAAGCGGGGCAAGTGACCGAGCATAAAAAAATTGTTCATTTTGGGAGGCGGTTTACGTGTGAATTTTGCAATAAAATGTTTAAAAATAAAGTGCCTTGTAGAAAGCATGAGGAAGTTTGTGATGCTAAAAATGAGCAAATTGGATTGTAATTTAAAGTTTTATTATTGCTCAGAATAAAAAATCTGAACAAAAACATTATATGAATTAATCAGTATTTATTCTGTTGGCAAAACGTCGAGAAGTTTTCTTTTAACGGAGTTATTGCATAATCAAAATTAAATGAAATTGTGCTCACTATTTTTCAAGATTTTCACTTTCTTTTTGAAGAATTCTCGTGAACTGCTTCATTCAGTCCATTCACACGTTCATCAAGGCAAAGTAGAAACTTCTCCCGACATTACTGTGTTTCTCATTCACTTATGGAAATCCAAGGTATGTTGGCGGGAATATTGTTTACCACATAATTCACAAGGAAAATACGGTTTATCTATGAAAAAGAGGAAATGTTACATTGCAAACTTTAAAAATAGTTTATAGAAATATTCTAACACCTTAAATATAATTCAGGTAAACTGAAAATTTGTTCAAAAGTTAATAAAAGTTGATAAATAAATTGTACCCGAAACGCTTAAAAATAAAGTTATGTATGTTGCATTTTATTAATCAATGAAAATGGAATTCTCATTTATAAGTTGAAATTAAGTATAATTTAAAAGTGATAGGACGAGAAAGGTCCAGGATTTTGATTTATATAATTTTGTGTCATCCTATCAAGTAGCTGTCTTCCTGAGCCAAACTGATCTTGCCCCTCCGGCTTCGTTTCACATTTTTTCTTGTGATAGCGAAGCGAATCCCAACTTTTAAACTTTTTTTTGCAAACTTCGCATGTGAACGTTTCTCCAAGATGAGCAGAAGCTTTGTGCCGATTGAGTTCAGTCACGACTTTATAAGACTTCCCACATAAGTCGCAGACAAACGGTCTTTCTCCAAAGTGTATTAATTTTACGTGTTGATTAACGCCGCCTTGTCTGGAAAACCACTTTCCGCAGATGTGACAAGCCGCTGGAGGATGTACGTACGACGAAGGCTTTCTTTTCTTCTTTTTAGAACCTTCCGCTTGTTCTGCTGGAGCCTGTTCAACATTAACTGGAACACCACCACCTCCCAACTCTTTTTTATATGTCCGACCTCGTCTCTGTTCCAGCTCCTCCCTCTTTGCAAGACATTCTGCCCTGTGTTTGTGATATTCCTCTGATTTAGCTTCAAAATTGACGAGGTTGCAGACATCACATTTGTACCCTTCTTGGATTACAGTAGGTGGATCCGGTTTCTGGCAAACTTTGTTGTTTACATGACGCCAGTGGTTGGGGCGGTTAGAAAATTCTTTATTGCAAAATTTACATTTGTACCGCTTTCCAAGATGGTTGGCTTCCACGTGTGCTTTGAGTGTTTGTGCGTTTTGATAACTTTTTCCGCAAATTTCACAAATGTGTGGCTCTCCCTGGGCGAGACACTGTCTTTTGTGGTAGTTCAATCCTGATTTGGATTTACAGATTTTATCGCAAACGTTGCATTTGAGGTTCATCTCCAAATGGGCTTGGTCGCAATGTGAAGTGCACAAAACCCTGGAGATGAACACTTCAGAGCAGATTTTGCACTGATACTTTTTAGTTTCTCCTTCTGTCACAGACAGCCAAGCCTTCTTCTTTCTCCTGCGTTTTGTTCAGTGGCGGCTCTAGGAATATTTTGCAGGGGCGCCCGGTCAAAACAATTATATTGAGCTATTTCACAGCCATCGTCATGTAAGATATTTTCATGTCTGCGATTTTGTTATTGAGCGGCGAATTATTCAGGAGGTATAATTGCCAAAGTGTATTATATTTGGAAGTGAAATTCCATGGGTCGGCCGAAGGCCGCTGAAAATTATTAAAATAGCTTTTGAAAATACCACAAAACTACCAATTACGATAAAATATTATGGAAATATTTGCCTAATAAGATGGTCATTTTTATACAAATAGTGACATCTTCCTAAAAATGTCATGAAAATTCGCCAAGTTGAACCCGAAGAGAAATATTATAGCGGGAAATGCATAAAAATGGAATATTTATATGCAAATTATTTGCAATTTTTTAACTTTTTACTAAATTTCAGGGAGTTTAATATACCCCTAGCTAGCTTATAAAAATGACGTCACGTCGTGGATTCGAGGCATTAGATTAAAACCATATTTTTGCAATTGTTATTCAAACGGTTTACAAAGTTGCATAAAATCTATTTGAATACTTTTGTAAGATAGCATTCTGGCGCTTTATTTGTATTATTTGCATTTTCAAATTTGTTTTTGTCACAATGAGTAGCACAAAGACTATTTTCTATTGCAGGTTTTGTTACAGCTTAAAACAATGCAAAAGTCACCAGCATTATCAAATTAAATGACATACAGTATTTTCGATAATTTAAAAACAGTTTGAATTTAAAAAATACTATTTTAAAAAGTATAAAACAGACTGACCGATGTGGTTTTTGGGTTAGTAGCACCCGAAGGGTGCAAAAAAATAATTCGGATTATTTGCATTTTCCTTTTACTAGTTCTTGATGTCAAGCGACACAAGTATAAGGAATTTTTTGCTAAAAGTTTGCATAAAAATAGTATTTAGATTAAGTTTGTGTGTCCACAAATTTATAATTTATTTAGTTTCTAAACTAACTTTTAATTTTTTGTAAAACCATTAAAAGGATTGGACTGTTTTTTATTTTTTTTTTCAAAACCCCAGGGGCGCCTAGGCGCCCCTGGCGCCCCCCTAAAGCCGCGCCTGGTTTTGTTTCTTGTCCTTGGTCAGCCTTGCCACATGTGTTCTGATGGGAAGCTAATTTGGACTGGGTCGGAAATGATTTGGAGCTGAGCTCACACTTAAACAATTTATGATGCACTAATAAAACATGCATCCTGGCATTTCTATGACTAGAAAATGATTCCCCACAGTGTAAGCAATCAAAACCGGTTGAATTTTTCACGTAGTCGATTCCAATTCGTTTGTGCACTTCCGGTTTTAATAAATTCATCCTGGGGCGAACTCCGTTGCAACTTCTTTTATGAACCGTGAGCCGATAAGCCCTTTTATAAACGGCGTGGCACTTATCACACTCAAATTTCTTTTTTCGATGGACAGAATCATAGTGGAAGAAGACGCCAGTGCGAGAAAATTCCTTAAAACAGGCGCTGCATTTGTAATTTCCGGTTTCAGGGTTGTAAATTGACATGCTTCCCTTCCTTCGAAATGTTTTTATAAATCTCATGGAACTCCGGTTTGGT
>JAANSO010001800.1:0-15464 GCA_036507315.1 Lepidocyrtus fimetarius | reverse complement strand
TTATTTTGTGCAACTTGTAGTATTTAATTCGCATTCAAATCGTTAAATTCATTTCACATTTCGTTACATTATCACTTTGTTCTTTTGAAATGCTTAATTGATTCATTTATTGCTATCGAAGAGGACTTTTTAATTAGGCGTTTCACTCATAGTTGATCAGACTGGACCATAATTTTCATCGGTAGTCAATTTCCCTTCCACGATATCAGGAAAAATAGTATTTTGCTTTGAATAAATCAGGGGTATTCAATTTCAAAATAACCCCGACAGTCTGACAACGCATGGGCCAAGCAAAACCTGAAAATAACCGTCTCGACGAAACTTGTTCAAATCTTGTGATCTGCAATATCGTCATCATCATCATCAACAAGTCTTGCATTAAATGTAGTAATCTACCTCATTTAGCTTTTTAGCACTTAAACAAGTGTCTCATACTATTTCTATTTATTGCATTCAATATTATGCAAATCACTTCGCAATATAATTTTTAAAGTCATTTTTCTAGAAAATGAAAATGTTTTTAGTCTGGCCCTGAACTATTAAGCTTTTCCGTTTTCCCACATGTCAAAAAAGGGTGACAACGTGTCTTTGTAATCCAACGTAATTATAACGCACCCCAATTTAACAGCGATTTAAAACAAAAATATTTTTGCAAAGTGTGTTGTTGATAAAAAATAAATTATCTAAAGATTTAACGTAATATTGTTAGATGGCTAAATCAAACTTTCCAATTATGATAAAACTGATAAAGATTGATGAAAGTTATTCCCGCATAACTGGAAGATGTTATTTTCCTGAGTTCCCTGATGATTATTATCATTTACGTTATCTCATCTGCATATCTCGATGTAAAAAAGTATTTATAAATGTAGTACGAGACGGGTAAAGCAGAGACAAAGGAAAGTTCATTTCATTTCATAACGAACAAGTGAACGAACGGTTTAAAAGGTCGATTTGCATTCAAAGTTAAATCGAACCCTGCCTTTTATCTTCTTTTTGACTTCATCCCCTTCACAATCCTTCTTCTTTAAAATAAAAGTCATAAAAAACTAAAGAGGTTGCTGATTGTGCAACTTTGCCCGTGTACGGGTAAACATAATTTGAACAAAACGCCTTTGCATGGAGTAAAGTGTGTTTTAGCTTTAAATAGGGGTAAACAAACAGCATAAAAATCAGACATCATATATTTATTAAACTATTAGGCTTTATAAGTCTAAAAAGGACAACAATGGACTGACATTCAACTTTCTTCGTTGCATCATCATTTGCAATTACTTCATCATCGTACCCACTGAAAAATTGTTTTTTAACCTAATCCATATTTAAAACTGAATTCGCAAAATATTGAGAAGAAGGAAGAAGCATTTTTATATTAATGAAGGAGGTAATAGGACGATACTCATCTTTCATCCTGATTGCTGCTAAAATTCAAAGAAGATTTTTCCTATTCATTTCATGTTAACTTGCAATTGTAAAGACAATAAAGGTTTGAGACGGAGAAGGATTGTTGCGTTTTTCACTGTTCGATACAACTTTGAAGCAAATGACAAATTGCAGTAATAAGAAGAAAAGAATTCAAAATGTTTCTCTTAATTCTCAATCTTCCGAATTCAGTTTGCAAAATAAGTGAAATTGGTCATGGCTCCTTCATCTTTTGTTTCCTTAAGCTCTCACACTCCAATTAATAGAAAATTTAAAATTTTATTTAATTGTTGTAAAACTGAATCATCTAAAGAAAATGAACTATCTACGTATAACGAATAACTTCTTATCATTTTAAATGATTACAGGATTGAGGCTTGACATCAAAGACTCCACAATCATCATCATTATTATCCTCATTAAACAATACAAAACTATCTAAAGGAATATTATTACTTCAGCAAAATGAGAATGTATGTATATCCTCCCGAAAAACTATTTAAACTTGCAAATGTGAAATTACATTAGGTTACAAGGATCGGCTTAATTTTAAATCATTTTCATTGATGAAAATGCATATTTTATGGAAAGTTTCGCAAGATCACTATTTTCATCTCATTTGTGTGTGTTAACTTCTCACCGCCTAATCAACAGGTAGAACAAGATGACCTGCTGCTGGGAAGACATGAAGAAAATAATTCATGTGGAGCATCTGCTATTTTTCACTGCTTTACAATTTTTTCATCTTTTTGTTTTAGTCTAAAAACGTTTTTGGTTCACAATCTATAAAACTAACATCATTGGAGGGAAAATCAATCTTTTCATCCATTCATTTTGTAAATGTTGTCATTTATTTTGCTTCGTCTTGCTCTATTTCATCTCATCATCTCAATCCATCAAATAATTTAACCGACCTTTTTTGTTTTGAAAAAAATGTTGACAACTTAAAATAATGTTGCGTTGCACAAAACATGACACGCATTTAAATTCAAGAACACTTTTTAACTAGCCTTAGCAAAGCATCTTCACCACTACCATGAAATTATGTAACTATGTAAATCAAGTGTTGCAAAATAAGACGAACTGTTGGTTTTATCGATATTTAACTTCAAAATGGTTACTATTCATTCTTGGCTTTAACGCAACAATTTCAACGACTACATTCATCACAAGCTTGAAAGCTTCAAATAAATAAAATTGGGTAATTCGAAAGAATTTTTGTCATTTCAAAAATCAAAGCAATTGAACAAGCTACAGGATTGGTTTCACGTTTTAAGCAAGATACGACTCGAACGTTACAAGAGATTTATTTGGTAATAGAACACGAAAGTTCTTAGGTCAACGAAGAAGACTAAACGGCGAAAACATGACTTGAATTTAATATTGCTATTTCTTAAGAAAATCAAATTGATCTGTTTAAACATATTAACCAAAAATATATTATTTTAAAAAACGTCGTTTTATTGAGGAATCTGACATACTTTTAAGCTTAAACTATCACAAATCATCTTCACTAGAGTATTAGAGCCAGCAGCTTTCTTAAAATGGCTCAATTTTGTGCAGTAATCTCCTCTAACGCATCGTGATGATCACTGTTCATTGCTCAACGTAATTATCAACAATAACAACTGCAAGGCAATCAGCGTATAACAAGCAAATTACACTGGCATTTGTCTTTCTTAGGTAAATTTAACGCTGCTTTGGCTATTAAACCGGTGATTCGACAAAACTGCTTTTGCAATTGCTACATCTTTTTTAGAAATTCGCATTACTTTAACCAACAATGTTTAATATTTTCAGATTTTACTGCAACAAACAAGAAAAATTATAATATAGGGATAATTTTAATATTACAATGCTAATATTTTTTATTTTTGTTTTATAATTAACTAAGATTTTAAGAACCAAGAAGTGTAAGTTTTAGCTGGTAATTAATAAGGTAGCGTTAAATTTATAAAAATAGTCCAAATTTTCGCTGTATTAATAATTGATTTGCTTGTCTAAAACATTTTGCAGTAATTTACCATATTATGACCCATACGCAAAGGCATAATATAACCGATTATATTTTAAAAATCATAAATGAGAGAGTGAGAGTTCTCTGAAAAGAAGAATCCCTTCATTGTCAATCCATGCTGTTTAAGTAAATTAGTGCATTGTGAATTGTTTAGCCAGTGTCACACCTTTCCATTCATATTCATCATCACTTTTGTGGTAAAATATTGTTAAAAGATGAAATATTAGAAAATGACACGAAACAGGAAGTTAAGATCCTATTTTTACTCACACGAACTTGAAAATACTTTGATCATGCATGAATAGCTCAAAGAATGAAACTTGTTCTTTTTAAGTTTGTTCTACTCTTCCATGATCCATTTTCTATTGAATATTTAAGTAAAAAGCACGAATTGATGAATGGGCTTGAACAAGATAAAAGACGGTGTTGACGATGTGACGCTTTAATTAATCGTTTTTATCTTTCAGAATGATTTGGCGAATCACATACTGCTTTCTCTCAGGCAGTGTTCTGCTTTTATGAATAAAATAGTAAAAACCATCAAGGAAAATAAAAAAGTGAGCTTTAAGTAGCTTTTGTCAATGAAAATTTCTACTCATAATATTCACCGTAATATTAAATTTAGTACCTAAATACACCCATTTTATAACATAAATTTAATCTTTATGCATAAAGAAAACTGAGAAAAGATACTTGGTATGGGTTTCTGAAAGAATTTCTGAAGGCCGTAAAGGTTTTGTGAAGAGCAATAAATATCCATACCAAAGTCCACATGCCTGTTTTTAACGTGTTATTTAAAATAACTAAAAATGGAGACCGGCTTACAAGTGAACGCATAGCTTTAACAATTACTGGGAAAGTTTGCTTTAAGAAACAATCATGCAACATAAAACTTTCATTTCTTTTTCCTAAATGCTGCTCATAATGATCAGTAGCATCGTTTTATACTATTTTCCTGGCCTTTTCCATTCGACTTTAAACTTTCTGTTTTTATATCCGAGTAAGAAAGAAAGACGAAAACAAAAAAATTGTTGTTTTCAAGTTGATCTGTTTAATCATTATTTTTTCTTTTAATAAATTAATCCTTCAAATATTCAAAGTTCTAACCTTTAGGCATTGCGGATATATTTTTCTTGCGAATTTTATCTTTTAATTAGTATATTACGCATTCTTGTGAGCAGTGATCTAATATTTATTTCAATTGAATATTATACCAAATATTTATTAGACTTGCGATTACGCAACTAATAAAAAAGAAATAATTACCAAAAATTTTATACAAATTATTCAATCAAACAATTAAAATTTAATTAGCTGCTTGAAATCAATGATTATTTCTCGCTGATAAAATATTAAAGTTGTTTTGTCTTTTGACTATTGAGGTGCATTTGGGTATAAAATACTGGTTAAAAAGGTTAAATACGCGCGTCTTTGATTATCACAAATTTAAACATTTTTTTACAAAATGAGTAACTATTTCCTTTTATTTGTCGTTTTTTTGTGATACTGAAAGTAAAAATTGTACAGCTCTTGATGATATCAACGCTCCTGACCGCAAACTAGACAAATAAGCAGAGAAACGACATTTTGATAAGCGTTTTATTTATCGCAGGTCGGGCCTTATCAAAAAATTGTCAAATGTCCGTATTCACTTCTTCATCATAGATAAATGATGACGTCTTTCCCCTCCCCAACTTTTCCCTTAATAATTCCCTCATCAAATTTCCCCTCCATCTATTTTCCGTTACTTTAACTTTCCCTCTCCGTCACTTTCCCCCTCAGGTATTCCCCTCACAAAACACACACATGTGTCTTTATCTCAAGCATCACGGCCTTCTAATTTTTAAAGTAGGGTTTATTTTTAACGGCCGTGAGAAAAAAACAGACAGATTAAAGTTGGAATGGTAACAAACCAAGTTCAAATTGCTTGTTCATTACTAAGCTACCAACGACCATTCAAGTCCATCTGGTATTTAGTTATAATACAGAAACCAACAAAAAAATTAACGCCCAATTACATTTTCAAATTTCCCCGCAATCTTTATTCGCGTCTTTTGATCCTAAAATTAAAAAAGGAAAAATCATGACCTTACTTGTTTCTCAAATAAAATTAGCAATAAGTAGAATTTATCAATACTCCATCAAACATTTGTGCACTTTCTTTGCCTGTTTTGTATTGTTTGCTATTTCTACATAAATTCATAAAAAGATATGAGCCACTGCACTGCTGCATATAATAAATTAGCGGTCCCTTAAGTTTCATAACTTCTTTCGTGAAAGAATTTATGAAACTTTATGTATTTCTGTGAACAAAAATACATAAAAATTGTCAGTTTGTAATTGGTGATTGACTGACGAGCCTGCCAGTACTGTAAGCATCAAAGTAATTATCACTCACTTTTTAATATCTATAATTTAAAATGGTCATAAGTTTGTCAAAAACAAAAATGCAGTCATTCCAGAAAAAACAAACAAACAAATTTAGCAGCAAGCTGGTTGTGGTTATCAAAAGAAAAGTCAACACTGGTTTAAATTAAATGATCATCATTAGGTAAAATTATTTAGAAAGGGGAAAACAACTTTTTAATGAAAAATTGAAGTGACCAATAAGAACAAATCGCAAAAATTTTACAATTTTATTCTTTTTAAACTGCTATTTGGAGAAAAACGTTTGACGTTGAAAGCTCATAAAAGGCAATTAGATTAGTCTTTTATGAATTTAAATATGCTTTTGGAAATCAAGCACGGAATTAATTTTTTTCTTGAAAAAGTTGTTGAAGACCTTAATTGGTTGATAAAAGGTTATGAGTGATCCGTGCTCAAGATCAAAATGATTAAGTGTTTTGCTCCAGTATTTGGTCAAAAGATCTTTTTAAAAGTAAAGCAATTTACTTTGAAGTTAAAAAAAGTCGCCACTGTGTTCCAACATTTGCTTAGCATATCATAAGTTACTTCCTTATTTCTTCGTTAAATACCACATAAACATGTCAAATGGCAAGGAAAATGTTTGGAGTGTTATTAAAGCCAACGTAAACATGAATATTTATTTAGCAAAACACTTGTTTGCACCATTTCAATTTACCTACTAAATAGAATTTAAATGATTAATCTAAAATGTTTTACTGTCGTTATTTCTAGTTAGGACATTTTTGAGCAAACGTTGTCATTTATTTTTATAAAGTTAACCTTTAAAATTAAAAGTCCTTTTCTTATATACTTGTCTAGTTTTTTTCCTTTCCTAAAAGATGGCTACTGTTATAGATTTTAAAAATCAATTCAAATTACTATTTTTGCAAGAAAATAGATTAATTTACTTTCATTTCATTTTCATCTTTTAAAAGCTTTGGCATAATTTTTCCCAAATCTTGTTCGCGTCTACTCTAATCAATGTTAAAAGTGAGTGATTTTCCTCAGAATAAAAACTGAACCTTCATGGTCACCACTTAACTTGCCTCAACAAAGAAGTTTTTGAGCTTCAACAGGTCAAATTTCACATTATCAGAAGAACTCTGCCCATCTCTGCCATGCGCCTCTTTCATTTATAAATCAACCTATGGATTTAGGGAATGGCAAGACAAGAGCGTTTCGCAGCTTTTTTTATAATGTAATATGTTATTGAGATGCGCAGACAGCTTGTCATTGCAAAAATCTGAGTTGTCCCAAAAATAAAAACTGGGTGAGTTGGATTAAAAATTGTGCATGATTCTGTCTACTTTAGTACCTATTTGGGTAGACAATTTATCTATTTTAGACATTAGAGCGGGGAAAATACGAACTAAATAAATAAGGATGGAACTGCCGTTAAAATTTTCAAACTACCCATGTACTCAGAGATGCTTAGATTCTACGAGATCAATTCCAACTTAAGTGTCACAAACCAAACAAATCGCAAATTTAAAAAGTTATTCAAATGGACAATCAAAAGTACGCCAACATGATGAATATTAGAATCCAATGTTTCATTGAAACCAAAGGCATTCTTGACTTGTAGAAAGATGCATATATCGCTTTTCTTCAGATATTTCAAATAGGACTGATCAAGTAAATCTATGTCTAGTTTTAAAGTGCGAAAATGCAAACGAGGTTCGTGTATAACTTGAAGTAGACTGGTATGGTACAGAATATGTGTGAATTTTTCGGTAACGGTTCCTACTACAGGAATGCCTGTGCAAAATCGTTTATGAGCGATTCTTGTACTTGAGAATTCATTCAGGAGTCTTGTAATGAAGGTGTTAGGTATATGGGACGATGAGTAATGATGATGTGAGTGCATGTGACAAACGTCACAGGTAAATGAACGGAGAACGCATTCTGAATCCCTAAAAAACTATACAAAATTCCTTTATCTTGGTTTATTGGGTTTTGTCAATGAAAATTTCTATTCATAGTCATCGTAATATTCAATTTAGTACCTAAAAAACCCATTTATACATAAATTTTACTTTTATACAAAAGAAAACTGAGAAAAGATACTTGATATGGATTTCTAAAAGAATTTCTGAAGGTCGAAAATTTTTGATTGCGAGAAACAAATACCCAATACCAGGTCCAGGCATATACCTGTTTCTTAAGTGGTAATTTAAATAAGTAAAAATAGAGATTGGCTTACAAGTAAGGTAAGAAGTGAATACTGGGAAAGTTTCAATTAAAAAATAATCATGCAACATAGAACTCTTCTTTCCTTCTCCTGAATGCTACTCATAATCATCATTAGCATCGTTTTATTCCATTTTATTAGCGTTTTCCATTCGATTGCAAGTAAGAAAGAAAAACGAAAGCAAAAACTGTGGAGCAGTTGATCTGCTTAATTATTATTTTCTCTTCAACTAAAAAAATTCAGTAAATTAATCATTCAAATATCCAAAGTTGTGACCTTTACGTATTGCGAACACGTATTTTGTGAATTTTACTTTATAATTAATATATTACCTCTACAATCACGACCGTGAAATAACCTATAAATAATATAAAATCGAATATTTAACAATTAGTTTAGTAGGCTTATGATTACGCATACAAGTAAACAAGAAATTAGTACCAGAAATTTTATACAAATTATTCAATAAATTCAAAATTCAAATAATTAACTGCTTGAAATCAATGAATATTTATGATCACGCGGATAAGGTCCAAAAACCGTTTTATCTTTTGATTATTGAGCTGCATTGGTTACTAATTTGTGGACAAATTGTCTAATTAGTGTAATCAAAACCTAGCTTTAATACAGCATTATCACCGTATCACTAACGGCTTTAAACCTAAAAATTTATGCGACATTTACGAAATATTAAAACAATGCTGTTCCGCTTCAGGGTCGTAAATTTTCTTATAATTTGGGCCACTTTATTAATTACAAAGATTCCTCGAATTTGTTCTGGGGCTAGTTTACGGTAATTTATAAATTTTTGCAACTGAAAGCAAATAGACTTATTTCGTTATAAATAAATCAAAATACTTTTTTTAATACGATCAAAGTTAAAAATAGCCGGAAAATAAGTATTTTACCACCTTTTCTATTTCCGCCTGTTGCAAACCAAAAGAAAATGAAAGGATGCCCTAAAACGATGGTGGTGTGAAATATCCCACAAATAATAAAAGAACGCGTGAGTTAGAAATAAAAAACTTTTCACGTTTTCAGTTGTGGTCTCACCCAAGCAAAGAACCAACTAAATCACAAAGTCGTGATCACGCTCATTCTTTAAATTTTAATCCCTTTCAGTAAAACTCAGTAATTAAGTTCCCGCAAACTAAAAACCCCTTTCATTTTCCATCTCTATTTAAACCATTCTACAGAATTTTAAAATACGATAAAGCCTATAAAAAGAAAATCTTTTTAACCGTGAATAAACCCAGTAGTATAAGCAGCGGTAAAGTGGTAGTTTTGGATGTCAAGTCATGCTAAATTGATGCAGAAAAAGTAGAAGGAAGGGCTAAAAGGGAAAACAAAGGTAAATTACGTAATAAATATAATGAATCAAATCCACAGGTTCATTTTTTGTGAATGATCATGAGAGCAAAAATAAGTTTAAAAAAGATGGCATGATTTGAATAAACGAAAAAAGAGGGAGCAGAGAGCACAGGGGAATAACGTCATTATCACCCTCATCAGAGTTTCCGTCCATTTTTTAAAGTTTCCTTTCATTCTCAAAATTACTGGTGTTGGTTTTTTTGTTTTAATTGTGAATATGGGAATTTACATATCTTTCATGCAAATAATGCAAAAACAAAAGCATTAAGGAAGACTAACAGGGGAGTATGTATGCCTGTAATTACCGATTGACCTAAAATTTTCTGGAGAGTATTGTTGACATGTTAGCAATAAAATTGCAAAATATCAGCCGCGGAGATGAAACTTTGCATAAGTTATTGCAGGTCAAAGTTTATATATGTATACTATACTTGTAAGCCGGAGAAATTCCAAAACCTAAGAAGAGGCAAAAATGAATGAACGCAGGCTCTTATTGCTCGGAAATTATCAACCACTTATAGTATTTTTCAGGTTTACAATAATAATGCAACTTTGTAATTGCAGAATTAATTAATAATATACCAACTGTGGTAAAAATTACTTGTTTTTGAATGACTTTCTCTTTTAGCCCGATTTATCCTTCAGTTCTTTTATTGTACTTTTTATGGCCTAATAACTTTCACTTTAGCTATTTGAATTTTCTGAAACAAAATTGTAGAATTTTCCGATGTATTAGTTTACTTGTTAGTCATTTTTATATAAAAACTATTGCTTTCATTAATTTTTGTATTGTTTAAATTTGCTAGTGGTTCTAGCGTTGAGATAATAGTACACGTGTGTAAACTTTGACCTGCCATAACTTATGCAAAGTTTCATCTCCGCGGCTGATATTTTGCAATTTTATTGCTAACATGTCAACGATAATCTCGAGAAAATTTTAGGTCAATCTGTGATTACAGGCATACATACTCCCCTGTAAGAAAAGAAGTAACTTTATGGACCATAATATTGACATCTTTGCGTTGCAAAAACAAGAAATAGAAATTTTTTACAAAGTGAACCTGTTTAACACACTTACATTTAATTTAAAAAAAAAAATATCTTTAGGCAGCGGAACTACCCTTTTAAAATATTTTTAAATACTTTCAAATATAAGCTGCTCTTACCACTGCTTCTGCATAAAAGTCGATTATGCATGCAACTTTTCATCTTTATAATCATTGCCTTATCATCAAATCTACAAAGTATAAGATGACACTTCATTAATAAAAAAAGTTTTAATTACACTTTCAACATGATTAGTGCTACAGCATTCGCAGCAGTAGTTCCTTGATCTTCAAGTTATTTGCATAATTTTTTATCATTTTTGCCACTTGTAAGGAGCTTTACTATTTTTAATTTTTTGGCAAACAAGCATCCCGAAAGGGGGCAATTAATAATTTAGCATAGAGGACAATTTTTCTAATGAATTGTTCCTCATTCTCTTTCATTATAATAAAAATCATGTAAAAAGGTTAAAAAAGTGACAAATCTTTTCCTTTTCATGCTTGTTTTCTTAAAATCTATTTTCACTTAAAATTTTTGAGTAAATCATTTCTTAATTTTTTGTTAAATTATTAGAGTTTTATGAAGTGGAACCATCTGAACTTGTGTCGCAATAAAACTGTTTAAAATTCTAAAAATCGGCGTTGCATATCATAAAAAATTTATAACTAGAATGAAAAGTAAAATTGAATTAAAAACAGTTTCCTTCACATCTTCCACCTTTTTCTTTGTCCCTCGTCAAATAATAAAAGAAAATTATGCTAATAAATAGCCATTTTTATGTAAAAATGCTAACATTTCACAAAATCAGTTTTTTCTTACAAGAATATTTTTATCATTTCTAAATATAGCAATACATCACGGCTACCACATTATTAAAAACCCATTTTTGCAGAGATTATTGTTGACAAGCGTTTTTATCGAATTTGGCAGCTTTTCCTTTCTCTTTCTATGTAATTAATAATTTTATACCTATAAGTATAATGAAATGATGTATTTGACAAAGAAGAAGCTTCTCAAATTTCTCAATGTAATTTTCTTAAAGTTATAGAGCAAATAAAAGATTTTTGAGAAAGTAAAATACCAAAATATTGTTCAGTGTTTACCAGCTTAACTTTATGTCATCATTAGAATAATCCAAGTAACGTGCAATATCATACCGAACACAGCTCCTATGTTTTGTTACACGTAATTTGAATTTTTATTAATTTTTTAGTTATCATCAATTTATTGATGGATCAAAACGTGAGTTATGTTTTTTGGGAGAAGAGGTGAGAAAAATGTTGATCACTTGATGGATAACAGTGAAACTCAATTTTCTAAGCCCTATCAAACTTGTTGTCATCTTGGTCGTTGCCAACTTGTCTTATTATTCACACTTGTAAACTTTTTACAAGATAATTAATTTTGATTGACAGCTTCATTAATAACAAATAGTGACAGAATGCCTGCTGTAAAATCAAAACTCACGAACTTTATACCTAACTTAACTATGCATCACTTATCTGTTAAAAAGTGTGAAATGAAATTTTCGTAATTTAAACAATGACTTTCTTTCATCACATTCTATCAACTGTTAACAACCTTTGCATAATTTATTTTAAAAAATGTTGGCATTGCTTATCCAAACAATTTTTAAATTTTCAGCTTCTCCTTCAAAAATACTTTTGGAATGTGTAAATAATTAGGTGATGAGACATGAGGATACAATTAATTTAATTGCCTATCAATTGCAATGGCAACAGCTTGTTGGGAAGCATGAGTTCTTAACGCCGTATTCATCATGGCCACCTTTAAAAAAAACATTTTTATTTTCTTAACGATCGTTAGAAATACCGGACAGATTAAAGTTTAGAAGCAATTGGGTAAATTGTATGTTACATGTGTATATTATCAAAATATTTACTCGGACGTATCTGCGGTGTAACTAGAATATAGAACACAAAACAAAAATTTAACGCCCAACTATTTCCTCAAATCCAGGCAAAGTCTAGTTTTAAAGAAAAGGCCAAATAAATATGGTAAAGTGTAATGTAATAAGAGCAGTCCATTCTGATTAGAATAAACTTTTTAAAAGAACCTCACAGCCTTGAGAAGCAATTAAATTAACAAAATGCAGTTCACCAAACGTTCTCCGGAAAAAGTGATATAATGAAAAATGAAAACATTTTTTATTTTGTTTCATTTGTACATTACTAAACAATTTTACTATTATAAAAGTAGATAATTTACTTAGGTTAAGAAATCTCAATTCCATCCAAAAAAATTAAATATTTTATAAATGCGCCATTTAAATTCAAATTTAGTCTAAAGATCGGTCCAACCTATACGTTAAGCTTAGATAACGTTTGCTTATATAACATTTTGTGTAGTAGACTCACAGATCTGCCCTGCATCGAAGTTTACAACAGACAGTCTGACAAAACTTGAAATGAGTATCACTTTGCATACCCATCTACTGCTTCAGCTTAGCTAAAATCATTATTAAAATAAAATTTCGGGGAAAGAAAATGTAAACAGCAAGAATTTTCGTCATGTGTATGGAGAGGTGGAATTTTTCTTGTTAAACTCTTTGCATTATGAAAATTAGGAATAGAATTATGTCATAGAATTTCGTAAAAATGTGGAATGTGATTTTAAAGTCCGCAATATTTAGAATTTTTATCAAAAGATTCATTTAGCAGGTAATATTCATTTTAATAAATAATTTTAATTAATATTTAGCGTTAACATTTTGTATAATCATTTTGTATTATACCACCACAAAATGCTAACCACCTGAAAATAAACTGTCTGTGCCAGACTAAAAATAAGATTTTAACTATTCGAGTTTTTTACTCACCACAATAAAAGAAATGGGAAAAATCATATTTCCCTTGTATTAACTACTCCACATTCATCCGCACCAAGCATATTACCTTTTTGCTCTATTTAAAAGCCTCTTTTGAAAATCATTGACAAATAATCCGTACTTAACTGTAGATTCCGTTTCTCATCTTTCACGTTTTTATTGGTTTTACCGTTTCCATTTCATTGCAGTGTTACTGATGAACCTTGTGATGCTTGCTCATTATGATGACAAAAACGATAATAAGGTGATCAAGCTCATTGAATTTAGCAAAATTTATCAAAAGAATCTTAACTTTCTACTCTTCAATTGTAAAATGGCATTGTCTGGAATAAAAATTAGTTTTTAATGGAACTTTCTCAGCAAAACTTCAATGAAACCAACGACAAGAATGAAATTTTTTAATGTACAAAGCTATAAAAATCGGAGCCTTTGGAGAACTTTTCCCCCTAGTTTTCTTTTTTTTCATGATTTTTTATTGCAAAGAAACAGTATTGATAATTGTACTGCAGTAGTCAATGTCTTCAGAGGGTCAGCTGCAACCTTCACTTAAATTTAGGCAAAATGTTTTTAAAAAACTTATGAAGCTTTAACTTTGTCAATTATTGTTTGTTACGTTTTTTGATTCAATATTCGCGAGTAATCTTTTTAAAATTTTCAAAACTTTCTCAATTTTCCAAATTTGTTAAAAAACTCTGCGGACAGTGACACTCTTATGTATATATCTCGTTATAAACTGAACGCTAAGCAAGTTTTGTTTCCGTTTTTTTTGTCGTATCATTTTGTTGACGGAAAAGGTTTAATTTATTGATAGAATTGAACTTAAGAAAGATTTGTCGTCCTTATCTAAAAATGCAATGTCCGCGAAAAATTTCCTTTTTTTGTTCCTTTTCTAGCTTTGTAGTTGCATTCTTGTTCTTCTTAAGCAGTCGTATAGACTTGATGAAGCTTGAGTCGTCGTGCGTCTCTGTTTATTTTTTTCCTGTATGATATAACAACGGATGCATCTACAATATCATCAATAATATCACCAGATCATTCAATCTTCTCAATCAAGAACGTACTCGTTCACAATTCAAAAGGTCATTGGCATTTTCCGCAACCATTTTGTAATAATAATACTAACAATTTGGAATGATTCTATAATAATTGCATTTTCTTAGAGAATCCGGATGACTCGTTAATATTTTGAAAAAATGGAAAATACAATGAAAAAGAGCTGTGGAAGAATGCAAACAATTTGCCAATTACAATGAACCAGACGTTTTTAACATTTTCGTTAGCGTTGTCATTTTTAGTGTTCATCGGGCTAGAAGGTTATTAATGCAATAAAACGTAAAACTCAAAATAGAGATAAAGCAAAACTAATTTTTATAAATTTAAACAACATAAGTTTTTTAATTTAATTATCAATTAAGAATAATTACAGATTTTAGCCACACTAAATTCTAGTTTTTAGAAGATTGTACGAAATTAGCAAATACCACTATGACGATGTCCTACTCGTGCTCAATTTTTCTTCAACAAGTTGCAATATTGTCTGTAGTAGATTATATTTGGTTAATTTGATTTTATTGAGGATATGACAAAATTTATTATTTTTCATTAACAAGGGAAGCACTGAAGGTATTTTTCAACCACTTCTGAATTTGCCTTGTACTTTTATAAAAAATAATAAATGCTTTGGTGAGAGTAGAAAGGCCTACAAAGTTGAAAATCTCGGTAATCCAATTAGTCTGAATAGGTCAAACGGTAGCATTGGAATAAATAAGAAAGAGATTTTTACACAGTGAGCCAATTTCAGACCAAGTAAATTCACTTTCTCTTCTTTGAAGAGTTCTTTTAATTCTGTAATAAACAAAGGAACTGTCGTTTTGTTTGAAAAAAATTGACCATTTTACAAAGAAACTAATTTATTTTATTGTTGAGTTTATAGCTTCTTCCAAAGGCAATCTGTTACATAAAATTAAATGAGATTTACAACTTTTATCGATGACTTTTGGCTTATTATAGCATTATTTAATATTTTTATGTTTCATAAGAATTTTGACAGAGACATAGAAAAGGCAGATTCAGAATTGGCGAGGGATGTACTGTGTTATTTATCAGATTTGAAAACATCAGTGATTTTATATGCCTTCCTTGTAAAGTAAAGTCTTTCAGCA
>JAANSO010001799.1:0-15464 GCA_036507315.1 Lepidocyrtus fimetarius | reverse complement strand
TCCAATGCAAGAATGGACATCCTCTTTGTGCCTCCTGTCATCAAAAATTGAAATTTTGCCCACATTGTAAAAGACCGTTTGACAAGGCTAATCCCTTGCGCAACTTGTTTTTTGAAGAGGTGCTGGATAAATATGTTAAGGTTGACTGCGCATACAAGTTGAATGGCTGTCAACACCGACCCACAAGAAAATTATTGCAAGATCATCAGTCAAAATGCCACTTTAATATCGAAAGGTGTCCAAAGTTTCCTGTTTAAATAGTAATGATTAGAAAGTTATTGATAGCTTCAAACTATTTTTTCTTGCAGGTTTGGAAAATTGATCAACCTCTGCAATCTACTTGGCTACGAGGCCTGTGATTTCTGTGTCAACAACGGAAATGCTGAAGATGCCATGCAACATTTCATATTCTACCATGGTTGCGTTACAACAGAAGCTAATCATCTTCAGATGGAACTATCCGGTTTCAATAAAGTTACAAAACCCTGCTCTAGAGAAATATTCCTGTGGACCCCTGTGATTTCAGACCTGAAAGAAAAGAAGTGCTTTTTGCTAACTTCTGCTATTTTCCATCCGCATGCTCGATATCTGGCCTACTTTTCTATTTGCATACCAAAGTGCAACGAGTCCTTAGCAGATTTGAATATGCAATTCTGTGTAGCAAGTCAAAACGATAATACCTTGGAATGGAAAATTCCTGAAAGTTGCATATCTCTGAGCGAAGCAGAATCTATGTTGCCAACAAATTTAAATTACTCCTTGCTTTCCCCCAAACTTAATTTGCCTTTTACAAATGATGGAAGTCTTGTGATTAATTGCATTTTACAAGAGGATCATTGGAATGAAAGGACAGAAACTAAACTGGAAAGAATTGTGTGTCCCAAAAGACCAACTCCAGCAAGCTTCATCTCGTTATTCTACTCCAAGCAACAACAGGAGGTTGTCTCAAACCCTGAACTATTTAACCCACATACTCGTTTGATTAAGAATGCTGAGATTTGCGTAAAAGGTTTGCCTGATGTTACTAAAGAGTACATTAAAGTAAGTTTCCTACTTATTCATTTGTACACTTTGAAGAGTTTAAAACTTTTGCTGAATTTTGTATTTGCAATTCTTTGGAATTTCTTCAGTGAGTTTGGCAAAGTCGTTTCCGTTAAAATGATACCGCAAACACGGAGCACTGGACAAGGAAATGTTTCAAAATCCTGCAAAGTTAGTTTCGAGCATCGGGCTTCAGTTCACAAGGTTATCGACAGAAAGGTATTTTGATTTTAAATTTATTGAGTTTGATTAAAAGATACTTACACAACTGCAAAACGGGTACTACATAACGGGTTACTTGGTAAATATAGGAGCGCGTTTGTATGAAAAGGAATGGTAAGAAGTATCGCTTGGATGTTACTAGTGAAAGATTGAATATGAATGAGTGTGAAGCAAGTACGTATTTTCACTTGGCCGAAGAAGCATGCGAGGTAAACAGGGATACATTAATGGAATACATCATGGAGGCATTCTCTTCAACCGGTGATTCAAATCAAATACAACGTTTGACCAATTTGATGTCCTATTTGGCGGCTTCTTATGGGAGCTTGGAGTCACTGAAATACTGTGTGGAGAAAGGGGTTGAGATTAACGTGACTAAATCTAGTGAAACTTCACAACAGAGCTTACTTGGCCGTACTATTTATGATAAAGACTCAAAACTGGGATTGGAAAAGGCAAAATATCTTGTTGAGAATGGAGCAGATGTCCACTTTAAAAACGACTTTGGTGGGACTATGCTTCATCATAGTGTCATCTGTGGTAGTGTGGATATGGTTAAATTCTTCTTGGACAAAGGCTTGAACGTGAATGCATGCCTCACAAGTGGATCGACGCCCCTTCATACTCTATTCTTTGTTGGTGTTGAAAATAGGTTTTTGGTGGAGAAAGTGAAGATTCTTTTGGATCATGGAGCGAGTTTATTCATTAAGGACAAGGAAGGACAGAGTCCATTGACTTTGATCAAGGAAGCTCCTGCTGAGCACAGGGACAAGATCAAAGAAATGTTTGGAAATCATTTGAAACGCGTCCGGAAATCAAACTAACCTGGATACCCCTGATGCAGTTGGACAGAGTGCGCTGATGAGCCATAAATACATTTTCGAACTTTCTCCATTACATTCACCTAAAACAAGAAAAACAACTTGTTGGTTACAATATTGCTCTATCAAAGGAAGAATCATCATCATCAACCTGATTAATGTTTGCTTTCTTGACCTCAGGCAATAATAATTCTTTCCTGTACATCCTCCAACACATTGCAAACTTAAGTTTTATTAAAAAATATCAAAGTAATCATAATGTATTGAGGTACTGCTTACAATAAACTAGTTTTAGACAAAACAACCAGCAATACTTGAAACCGTTTTGATACAACTTGAAACTTTCCACAATGCGTTTTAGTTTTTAGTTCTAAGTTCTGTCGTGTCTCGTCAATCAATTGCAATATCAATTTGCAAGAGGAAATGACTGCGGCTGCGAATAATAGACACATTCTGAATAGAGAATTTGTTAAAAGTTTTTGACTTGAAATACAATGCAACAATAATTATTCCGATTACAATTGCATTGTCATGAACAGCTCATATTTCAGCAGTGAGTACAATTACGAATTCGATGATAAGCAAAAATGATAATCGTGATTATGATAAACAGGAAAAGCAGGAGTATTCCTTGCACTATGTAATACTTTGATTAAAAATGGAAGATGGGGACTTGTGCATCACATTTTGACCTAATTCTGGTTCCAGCGACTCCCTAACTCCAAATTGACAGTGATGCAAGTAAAATTGCACAGTTTCGTTATATAATCTGTCATCTTATGACCTTCCTGACGTCTACAGCGAAAGCCCAAATTACAATTTGTACATTGAAAAGTGAATTCACCATGAATGCATCTCTATTAACTGTGAACAAAGTTTGCAAAGAGTTCTATACTGCTACTATATCTTCATATCTAATAATGTTGTCCATCATCGTTCAACATGTGACTTTGGGAATACCGATCTGATTGAGTCCAAGTTTAGTTGGTTTTGTAGTTTTTATCAGTTCACGTTCAATTTATACAAAGGTAAAAAGTTGTGACGGTTGACAGTAAATCCCATTTTGACAAAGTTGTTCATTTACGTCAAGAGTTAGTAATTTCAAAGCAAGTTTGCAAATATTCCCCTACAGCTGTAGCTCCGAAAGTAATTTTTAGTTTTTCAGTCTTTTTGTAGGAAAAAGATTAGTGGAAAGCAAAGCGGAAATGGCCAGTGCTTCTTTAATCGTGGAAAATGAAGAATTACTATGCAAAAGTTGCCGCCTGCTCCCGAAGCAGAAAGTTTTCCAATGCAGGAATGGACATTCTCTTTGTGCCTGTTGTCATCAAAATTGCAGAGTTTGTCCGCATTGTAGAGGCCGATTTGACAAAGAAAAGCCGATCCGGAATTTGTTTTTTGAAGAACAGCTGGAAAGAAGACTTCATAAACTTGCCATCCTTGAAGATGAATGTGCTGAGGCTCCCGACGACTACGATTGTCCAATTTGTTTCAATCTTCCGGAAAAGGAAGTTTTCCAATGCAAGAATGGACATCCTCTGTGTGCCACCTGTCATCAAAGATTGAAATTTTGCCCACAATGTAAAGGACTATTTGATAAGGGTAACCCCATTCGTAACTTGTTTTTTGAAGAGGTGCTGGATAAATATGTGAGGGTTGACTGCGATTACAAGTTGAATGGCTGTGACCACCGACCGACTAGAAAATTGGCGCAAGATCATCTGTTAAAATGTCACTTTAACATCGCAAGGTGCCGAAACTTTTCTGTTTAAATAGATATTAATGATTTGATATGACATTTCAGTTGACATTTTAAAGTTATTGATAGCTTATAACTATTTTTTCTTGCAGGTTTGGAAAATTGATCAACCTCTGCAATCTACTTGGCTACGAGGGCTGTGATTTCTGTCTCAACAACGGAAATGCTGAGGATGCCGTGAAACATTTCATATTCCACCATGGCTGTGTTACAACACAAGCTAATCATCTACAGATGGAACTGGTTGCTGGTTTCCATAAATCGCTAAAAGCAACCTCTGAAAAAATATTCCTGTGGAGCCCTGTGATTTCAGACCTGAAAGAAAAGCAGTGTTTTCTACTGACTTCTTCTATTTTCAATCGGAAACTTGGATCCTTGGATTGTTTTTCTATTTGCATACCGAAGTTAAACGAGTCATTGGAAGATTTGTGTATTGAATACAGTGTGACCGGTCAAAACGTTGACTCCTTGGAATGGAAACTCTCTCAAAGTTGTATACCTCTGAACAAAGCAGATTCATTTTTGCCAGGAAACCTACCATGCTCTATGCTTCCCCCAAATCTTTACTCGCATTTTACGAATGGTGGAAGTCTTGTGATTAATTGCATTTTGCCAGAGGATCAAAGGAATAACTACAAGGGAGCGACAGAAAGCAAGCTGGAAAGAATTGTGTGCCCGAAAAGACCAACTTCATCAAACTTTCTCTCGTTGTACTACTTCGGTCAACAACTTGAAGCTGCCCCAAACGGTAAATTAACCAAACCAGAACATTGTCTGCTTAAGAATGCTGAGATTTGCGTGAAAGATTTGCCTGAGTTTGCCACCAAAGAGTACATCAAAGTGAGTTAATTATTTGCAAAGTTTGAAATTTGTTGATGTTTTTAATATATATGTTATGTTATTCATATAATGCTTTAGAATTACTTCAGTGACTTTGGCAAAGTCGTTTCCGTTAAAATGATACCGCAAACACGGAGCACTGGACAAGCTTCAAAATCCTGTACAGTTAGTTTCGAGCATCGGGGTTCAGTTCACAAGGTTATCGAAAAGGTCTTAGGATTTACTACTACGTATAATACATATTAAAGCAACTTAAGATACTTATAACGTTACATAACGGTTTACTTCTTAAATATAGGAGCGAATTTGTATGAAGAGGAATGGTAAGAAATATCGCTTGAACTTAAGTACTAAAAGATTGAAGATGGATATAGACTATGAAGCAAATAGACATATGGACTTGGCCCAAGAAGCATGCGAGGTAAACAGGGATGCATTATTGGAATACATCATGGAGGCATTCTATGCGACCGGTGATTCGAATCTAATACAACGTTTGACAATCGGAATGTCCTTTTTGGCGGCTAGTCATGGGAGCTTGGAGTCCCTGAAATATTGTATTGAGAAAGGCATCGATGCTAACTTGACTGAAAGTAAATCTAGTGATAATACTTATCGTCAAATGAGCTTACTTAGCTGCACAATTTGTGATAAAGACCCAAAATCTGGTTTGGAAAAGGCAAAATATCTCGTTGAAAATGGAGCGGATATCCACTTTAAAGACCGTCATGGTGGGTCTTTACTTCATCATAGTGTCGTCTTTAGTAGTGTTGAGATGGTTAAATTCTTCTTGGACAACGGCTTGGAAGTGAATGAATGCACCACACTTGGATGGACGGCCCTTCATGCTGCGTTCTTAACTGATATTGAAATTATGTTTTTGGTGGAGAAAGTGAAGATTCTTTTGGATTATGGAGCGAGTTTATTCATTAAGGACAACAAAGGACGAAGTCCATTGACTTTGATGAGGTTGGCTCCAGCTGAACACAGGGACCAGATCAAAGAAATGTTTGGAAATCATTTGAAACAGATCCGGAACTTAAACTAATCTGGAAATTCCTGACGCATCTGGATAGGGTACGCTGAGCCATAAATACTTTTTATAACATTCTCTATTAAAAAATGTTAACAATTTGTTGTCAATTCTAAGCAAACAACAAGATTCCGCATCATAAAATAATAAAAAACTAATTTTCAAACAATACAATTTGCTTGTTGTTTACAATATATTGCTTTATCAAAGTAAGTAACAATCACCATCATAGCATCAACCTGATGAGTTTTTATCTTCTTCACCTCACACACTATTCACTTGTACCACCTCCAACACATTTGCAAACTTAGGTTTTATTAAACAGCATCAATTTTATCATAAAGTAATCATAATCACTACTATTGGGGTACTGTGAGCCTATAGGATCTAGTTTTAGACAAACAGTCAACAATACCTGAATCTGTGTTGAAATTGATTTGATGACGGCAAACAATGCATTTTAGTTCAGTCGAAAATCAATTTTTATAAGGAAAGGCACTGCGGGTAATAGACTCACATTATGAATATGGAAATTAAAAAACTATTAGAAGTTGCCACTCGAAATGCAACAATCGGTTTTCCAGTTACAATTGTATTGTCATGTGCAGCTCAGCAATTATTCCAATTAAGAATTCGAGGATGAAAAGCAAAAATGATAATCCTGATGATGATCAAACGGGATACTTAAGGATCACATTGATCTGATTCAAAAATCATCTGAAAAAGTAATTTCTAATTGTGGTTCCTGCCACTCCCTCCAAAATGACGACAATGCAATGCAATGGTCATGTAAGCAAACTTGCTTTAGTTTCGTTGGTCAGTTTATAACTTTCCTGGTGATTAATTATCAAACAACGAAAGCCTCAATTACAGTCGAAATACAAAATTGTACATCAAAACGTGAATTCAGTATTGGCATACATTTAAAAGTCATTTTATTGGGCTACAAAGAGTTGTATACCGCTACTATTTCTTCATGTTTAGTGTTGCTTTAAATCCATCATCATTCAACATCTGACTTTGGGAATACCGATCTGACTGACTAAACCAAGTTTAGTTGATTTTGCAACTTTTATCAGTTCATCACCTACGAAACAAAGTCAAAAGTGGTGCCGGTTGACAATTAAATCCCATTTTGACAAAATTGTTCATTTACGTCAAAAGTTAGTGTCAATTTCAAAGAAGTTTTATAAGTCGCCTACAGCTGTAGATCCGGAAGTAATTTTTAGTTTTTTTGTAGGAAAAAGTTTGGAAGAAAGCAAAGCGGAAATGGCCAGTGCTCCTTTACTCGTGGAAAATGAAGAATTATTATGCAAAAGTTGTTTCCAGCTCCCGAAGCAGAAAGTTTTCCAATGCAGGAATGGACATTCTCTTTGTGCCTGTTGTCATCAAAATTGCAGAGTTTGTCCGCATTGTAGAGGCCGAATTGACAAAGAAAAGCCAATTCGCAATTTGTTTTTTGAAGAGCAGCTGGAAAGAAGACTTCATAAACTTGCCATCCTTGAAGATGAATGTGCTGAGGCTCCGGAAGACTACGATTGTCCAATTTGTTTCAATCTTCCGGAAGAGGAAGTTTTCCAATGCAAGAATGGACATCCTCTTTGTGCCACCTGTCATCAAAGATTGAAAATCTGCCCACAATGTAAAGGACTATTTGACAAGGGTAACCCCATTCGTAACTTGTTTTTTGAAGAGGTGCTGGATAAATATGTGAGGGTTGACTGCGATTACAAGTTGAATGGCTGTGAATACCGACCGACAAGAAAATTGGTGCAAGATCATCTGTCAAAATGCCACTTTAACGTCGAAAGGTGCCCAATGTTTTCTGTTTAACTAGTGATTAATGATTTGGTATGACATTTCATTTGACATTTTGAAGTTATTGATAGCTTAAAACTATTTTTCTTGCAGGTTTGGAAAATTGATCAACCTCTGCAATCTACTTGGCTACGAGGGCTGTGATTTCTGTCTCAACAGCGGAAATACTGAGGATGCCGTGAAACATTTCATATTCCACCATGGCTGCGCTACAACAGAAGGTGATCATCTACAAATGGAGCTATCGGGTTTCAATGAAGTTGCAAAACTCAGCTCTGCAGAAATATTCCTGTGGACCCCTGTGATTTCTGACCTGAAAGGAAAGAAGTGCTTTTTGCTGACTTCTGCTATTTTCAATCGGAAAGTGGGATCCTTGGCTTGCTTTTCTATTTGCATACCGAAGTTTAACGAGTCCTTGACATCTTTGAGTATTGGATACAGTCTGACCGGTCAAAACGTTGATTCCTTGGAATGGAAACTCTCTCAAAGTTGTATACCTCTAAACAAAACAGATTCATTTTTGCCAGGAAACCTACTACGCTCTTTGCTTCCCCCAAATATTTACTCGCATTTTACGAATGGTGGAAGTCTTGTGATTAATTGCATTTTACAAGAGGATCAAAGGAATAACTCCAATGGAACGATAGAAAGCAAGCTGGCCAGAATTGTATGCCCTAAAAGACCAACTTCATCAAACTTTCTTTCCTTGTACTACTTTGAGCAACCACGGGTAGCTGCCCCAAACGCTACATTAACCAGATCAGAAAATGGTCTGATTATGAATGCTGATATTTGCGTGAAAGACTTGCCAGAATTTGCCACCAAAGAGTACATCAAGGTGAGTTAATTATTTGCAGAGTTTACAAATTTGTGTTCATATGCTTATGATATGTTCTTTGTAAATCCTTTAGAATTTCTTCAGTGACTTTGGCAAAGTCGTTTCCGTTAAAATGATACCGCACAGAAAGAGCACCGGACGAGGAAAGGCTTCAAAATCCTGTACAGTTAGTTTCGAACATCGGATTTCAGTTCGCAGAGTTCTCGAAAGCAAGGTATTTTGATATGCCGCTATGTATCATTCATTCTAAAGCAACTGGGGAGACTAATATTCGTTTGGTAAATATAGGAGCGGATTCGAATGAAAAGGAATGGCAAGAAATATCGCTTGGATGTTACTGCTGAAAGATTAACCATGAATACAGAATCTGAAGTCAATTTGTATGCTAACAAGGCCCAAATAGCAGGCGAGGCAAACAGGGATTCATTAATGGAATACATCATGGAGGCATTCTCTTCAACCGGTGATTCGAATCAAATACAACGTTTGACCAATTTGATGTCCTTGTTGGCGGCTAATTTTGGGAGCTTGGAATCACTCACATATTGTATTGAAAATGGGGTCGATGTCAACCTGACTGGGCGTAAACGTAATGAATATTCACAACAAAGCTTACTTTGCCACACTATTTGTGACCCAAAATTTGGATTGGTAAAATCAAAATATCTTATTGAGAACGGAGCGGATATTCACTTTATTGACGACCTTGGTGGGAATTTGCTTCATCAAAGTGTTATCTATGGTACTGATCAAATGGTTAAATTCTTCTTGGACAAAGGCTTGGAAGTGAATGCATGCAGCAAAGCTGGATGGACTGCCCTTCATGCCGCGTTCTTAACTGAAGTCGAAACTAAGTTTTTGGTGGAGAAAGTGAAGATTCTTTTGAATCATGGAGCAGATTTGAGCATTAAGGACAACGAGGGACGGAGTCCATTGAATATTATCAGGCAGGTTCCAGTTCAGTACAGGGACATAATCAAAGAAATGTTTGGAAATCATTTGAAGCGGGTCCGGAACTAATCTGGAAACTCCTAACACACCTGGACAGAGCATGCTGAACTATACACTTTAAAACATTTCCATTAAATTCAAGCTGCAGCTAAATTCTATGTACACAACAAAATTTCAATCCGCATTTGTATTAAAGCCTTATTTTAAAGAATTGACTTTTTGTTTACAATATTACTTTATCGTAATAATCATCGCCATCAACCTGATTAGTTTTTAAGTTCTTCACCTCACGCAATCTTCACCTGTATTACCTCCATTTTACACTGTCAAACCTAAGTTTTTTTAACAACATCAATTTTATCCAATAGTTGTCTTAATCGCTTATCAATACACCGCAAGTTTACATAAGCTCGTTTTTAGACAAAAAGTCAGCAAACTTGAAACCATGTTGAACTTGAATCAATGACGGCATTCAATGCATTTTAGTTCTGACGTAAATCAATTTGCGCTCAGGCTGTCTTTGCACTTTCAAGTATTTTGATTAAAAAGGGAAGAGATGGGACTTGCACAAGCAAAAACTTGAGACACCAGTCTTGGATTTTTAACCTAAAATGCATCATTTTGGGGTTTTATTTGTTTTAAGCATACCAGAAACAGATATAGATAGTTTAGAAATGAAAGGCAAAGAAAGTTTAGGAAGAGGGGTAATAATACCTTGTTTCGTGGGCGAACAAGCTTTAAACTTATTTGCCTTTCAAGGAAACTAAAAGAAGAATTAAGCATACTATATTTAGATATTCTGCTACACTCATCCCAAATCAATTTCTAGACAAATTTCCCAGTTTATGAACTCCGTGTAAAATTAACTTTTAATTGTATTCCTTTTTATGTACAAATGTAATAGTCGTATCGTTATTTTTAATCACGATTTGCAGCACTTACAGTACAATCGTTTTCGGTGACATTTTATACATCTTTTGCATCCTCACTTTCACTTCATAAAAAACACAAAAACCATTCTATCCTCAAAAATATTTAAAATTGTAGGACCTACATATTTGCATACAAAACAGTTTACTGAAGAAATAGGCGGCAACTTATTCATTTCCTCCCATGAAATAGTTAGAAAAAGGCTGACAAGTAATCCTCTTTAACGATTTTGCATCCGTCTTTAATTTAATTACTTTGTTGCATGTGCGATACTAACGCATCTGCGAATCATGCAAACAAATCATTTCCTTTTTACTTTTCATACAGTGCCTGCGCTTACTTTCTCATACCCCTCCTTCTAATTGTTCGTATTTTATTAAAACCTTGAATTTTCCTTGGCATACAGACAGACCAAGATTAAAGTAGAAGACAACGTCTTCTCAACTAAACTGCGTTTCGCAAGACAGATCATAAAAAGAGAAAACTTTATTTTAAAAATTAAATTTTAATAGTTTCCATTATCTCAGCCATCATCACAAATTAAAAGGAAGACTAGACTTCTATTACAACTTTGCATGATGACGAGTATTAAAACTAGCAAAGAACAAAGCGGGAGATATAAACGATTTTAGCCATGTATGTAGAACTTTTTTCGTTTAAAGCCAAAACAATCTACATCAAAGAATCTTAAATAATTGAGATCTACTTGGGTTTTGAAAACTATTTAGGCGTTATGTAAGAAATACACCCTGACTCGGGAAAATCGAATCGTAATTGTATGATTCGATTGTAACGATAACTGTTTGGATTAGTTTTGACAGCTGCAAATTGATAAAACTTAATTTGATTAAGGCTAATTAATAAATTAGATATAAACTTTCAGTTAATTTTAATAACCCCTGGATTGTCTTTATCTAAACAATTTATGGTTACACAATATTTTTGATACTGTCGCTCATTAGTTTTTCTTTTACGCACTTTTCTACACAATTCGAATATTTTATATAATATTAAAAACTAGGTGCAATTAAGAAATGAGTCTTAATTGCTTATCCAATAGATTTTTTGCAGTTTGCCAGTCATTATCATGAGAGTAAAGCTGTCTTTGGAAAGAAAGTGGCGACGGGTTTCTGATAATCATTTGTTGAAGTTAACTATCCTTTTAGAGAAGATAGATTGGAAAGATGAAGAAAATGTTCGGAAAAGGCCATTTAACTCATTTAACCTGTGTCAAATTTTGCTTTCCTAAATTCCTCAACGCAAAACAAATAAATTTTGCTGCTGATACTCCCATCACATTACAATTTTCTAAATATGAAATGAGCTAATTTACGAAATGAGGTTGATAAACAGTAAAAAAGAGTAAATGATATGATGAAAGAAATTAACTCTTTTGAAAGATGAAGCTGTTCTCATTCTGATTTGTTACAATAATGAGCAAATTATTTCATCTGAAGCCACTTTGTAAAGCATTGAAAAACCCGGTTTATAATAAATCGACTGATGATGAAGTACAAATGAAAATATTTTATTGTGATGATAATTAGGATTTGACACTTGAACTGCTGAGGATATGAAAAAGAGTTGCCAATCTCACTCCTACTTGGAGAATAGAAAATGGTTCAAGTATAGCCATAAATAATTTTTACTGCATTTTCAGATGATTTTGTTGTTGAATGTTTTGACCTTTCCTTGAAAAATCAAAGATCAAAACATGCTTATTAAATTAAAATTCAAAGTAGATAATTGCAAAACCGATGCTCTTTATTTCACGGCTAAAAACAAACACTGAATTTTTACTCATCATCACTGGTTGAAGATCTGATGGTGGTGTTGGTAATTAAGAAAACTAAAGGCATTAGTCAGTTGTCATCAGACTCATCAAAATTGTCAAAAACATGTTGGCAGGCAGGTATTTCTACATAAATTATTTCCTCTTTTAGACCACGCTTTTATAAGGCAAATATAATTGTATTCGTAACACAAAATTTTAAAATCCGTCACTAGCAGGAGTAACAATAAATCAAAATTAAAACTTGTGGGAGTTACAAAAAGTATTAAATTTAGACTAGTAGGCTATGAATTTAAACAAATGTGTCTTCGCACAATACGTTTAACATTTTCAATTGTTTGTGTTGATTTTCGAGAAGAAAAATAGATATTAAAAAAGGATTCATGCCCATTACCTTTTCATTGGGGGTTCATACACCGCAAAAACTAATCAGATCGATCGAACTTATTTAATCATAAACGCAATTTTTATTGGGAAACCCAGCAAAAAACTTTTTCCCTACAAACATTACCAAAATCATCATTTTTTTCTATTTCTTGACTTAAGTGTTCCTTTTTACAGTTGATCTCAAACAAATGTATCATTTTTGAAGAAAAAAGACAAACTTTCATATTTTTAAAGTGTGTGAGGAGTAAACCGAAAATTCTCATTCAAATAACTCTGTTTGTGTTTAAGTTACGTTTTATCAAGTGATTTTTTTTGAGAATTTGCTATATTTACTTTTCCGTTTTTCACGTTCTTCGATAGGAGGAGTTCTTTTTTTACAAACTGCAAGAAAAAAAGGGATAAGAAAACAAAGAGTGGAGAAACAAAAAAGGAAGCAAAGTGGACATTTTGAGTGAGGATGTTGTTAAAGGGGGTGAACGTTGGATTTGACGGCTGCTGGAGAACCAGTAGAACAATGAACTTTCTTAATTTGTTAAATTTTCTCCTTGTCGGAGTTGGATCGGGTAAGAAAAGAAGATTTTAAGATTTTGTGCATAAATTAATTTCATTTTAAAAAGAAAAAGGCTTTGTAAATGAAATGAACGTCGTTCTTGATATTTTGAATCACGTTTATTTCTAATGTGATATAGGTACCATACAAAAGGGTAAGCTACATTTATTAACTCTAATAGCTAAAATCCTACAGGAATATAACATTCGATGCTATTCTCCTTCCAGGCATCATCTCAATTCGTGTTATTGAAACGATTTAAAAAACCTTTGGCATTTTTTCTTTTTAAATCCTCAATTGTTCACTATTCAAACATGAAAACTAACTGCAAATGAATTTTTAAGAGTTTTTAAAAATATGCGCATTTTTTCCCTTAATAAGAACTTTACCACGAGGTATTTTTAAAAAGATGTTGACGAAGGTGCTTAATTGTTTAATAGGGTCACCATCACAAACAATTTCGCTGTATCTTTCATTTAAGAATTTTTAAAAATATTTGATTTCAGTTTTGATAGGAGTGATTGGGGATGCATGTACGCATATGCGTGAGCAATGAGCATTGAACATCTCAATTCAAAGCGTGGAACAAGCCAGTTATTGATATGAAAGAAAAAGGGGATAATAGGAAAATCCTGTTTTTTCTAAACATTCTAAATCATATCTCGTGACTCAATCTGAAATAAAAATATCCTCTTTGAACGAATAAATGTCAAATTACTAAAAAAACTCAAGTCAATTATTAAACTTCCTATAAAACTTTTTTTTAAAAAATCAAACATTTATTATGCCAGATGTGCATTCATTGTGTATGTGTTGATCAACAGTGCTTTCTCCCCTTGTTACAATAATCTGGTATTATAAGACCATGCTCGCACGCATTCACGCCTGATAAACAAATTCAATTGATCAATGACCTGTTAAATAATGGCCAATGACGATAGAGGTCGGTTTCCTGTGAAAACTTTTGCTCGTTTGTAATATGTAATATTATAATGAAATCCACTGAAAAGATATTGTTAAAAGTTTTGCTTTTGAATGCGTTGATTTGATCACAATTTACGAACTGATTAGACTAGATAATCTTTCATTCTGATGCAAAAGATTTACAAATAAAATAAGTAAAAGCAGGAACCGCATACATTCAACACGAGACTGCGCAAATTCAAACGGAAACATAATTTTTATGTTTATTATATTAAAAATGGATTTGTCTTTGCTACCACGCTTCGTTTTTATCATACACAGCTGAGTCATCAACGTAATCATTAGCAGGCCATGTGGTAGCCCATTTCATATAAGAAGATGTAATTTTTACAAGAGATTCCAATGCTCTTGGTAGGAGTTTAAGATTGAGAGATTTGCAAATATGTTAAAAATGGTAGTATGAAAATTGTTTGCTCTGCGGTTTGCTGATCTGTGGGGGACCTAACATTCATGGATGAATTAAAAGGTGTCCTTCTTTCAGTGCATTATGGTGCATAGTGCAAATGGACATGCGCATTGTTTAATTACATGGACTGTTTTTTTAATTCAAAAACATATTTTTAAAATTGAAAGTAGGTTGGCTCTACGTTTGAGTTGCAGTTTATAAATTTAAGTTCACGGTAATTTCAAATAGCTTTTACTTACGAACCCGATTTTAACAATTTCACTCGCAGTTGTCATTATCACGATCACTCTGGTTAGCAGACAGAACAGGAAAAGTCAAATTTTAAAGGTAACAATTGGAAGGATGCTGAAGATGTTGATGGTATTTGATAGGGTTTACTCGGATGACGTGATTTTAAAAATAATGTAATGGGACTTTGAATACAATTCAAATTAGTTAAAAATGCTACCAAAAAGCCAAAAATGAGAGTAGAGGAACGTTTAGACCCCGAAAAGGTTAAATCTTAGGGAATGTATGCCGAATCAAGATTAAGTTTAAACTCTGGTATTTTATTTTACTAGAAAATAAAATATTAGTTCAGGAGATTCCTGGTTCCCCGTAGAGTACATTAGCTCAGTATACCAATTTAACTAAAGAAATGGTTATTCCTCAATTTTTTGTTAATAATTTATCTTGGTCTACCTTTCCAAAGTAACATTTTAGGTAATCTGATGGTAATATTCTAATCAACAATTGAATACAGCAAATCCTTTCATATCTGCAAATAATGTTACAATTTGAATTATCTAAAACTTATCTCGCCGACTAAGTGATGCTTATGTCATTTATTAAAAGGAAAGGTCCAGGGATTGAACGGTTTACGGTCTAAAGTCCAAACAATTCATCACTTTTGAAAGTGATGAGCTTTAGAATGTCACAGAGAGATCGTCAAAAGAAAAATGATGTGATTCTGAACGAGTCTCCAGAAAGGAAAAGAAAATGTTTTGAACTTTTACAAGTTGTTTATGTGTGGCTCGTTGACTTTTTCATTTTGGGAGTTTGTCAAATAAATTATCTTACTTTTGTACATTTTTCATTTTTGTTCAAGAAAAATAT
>JAANSO010001798.1:0-15465 GCA_036507315.1 Lepidocyrtus fimetarius | reverse complement strand
CATACCGATATCAAGACTAGCTCTTCGAGCTAGTAATAAATACTGGAAGATAGTTTAAAACAATAACGGCGTAAAATTCCTATAAAGGCGACCTTATGAACACCGGAAATGCAAACATTTTACTTTGGAGAGCAGTGGATGGTGTTCGTGCTGCATCTTTACGAAATGTTCCAGTGAAGAACAATGTTTTCGAGACGGAGTACCGGAGAGATAACCGCTTTGGGGATATATACGGCTTTCGGCACGCTTCAAGCATTTTTCTTTGGGATTTCTTTTTCGGCAATTCAAATTCATTCGGGTTGTTTACAAGAGATGAAACAGGAACCCCTAAGATTTACATTTTGAGTAAATCCGCTTTAGCTGAAAGCCATCCAACAATGTTCAAAGAATTAAAGGATGTGAACAAGAAGCTTTCTTCAGAATGGAATGATTTAGAAAATGACATTCTTTTGGAGCGGATGGAGGCAGGAGATGGACCAAAGGATCATTTTCTAGTCTGGGGCAAAGGAGGACTTTCCATTTATAAATTTGAAGGGAAAGAGCTTAAGATGATTTCAAGGAATGAAAATATTCAAAAGAATTCAAGTGGGGCTAAACTATTCGTTTGCAATTTTGGGGGAACTGCGACCTTTAAAGATATCCTCCTGTCTTCTGGAGATACTCTGAAGGTAAGTAAACTGCTTCTAATTTTATTTACTTTGGCTTTGTAGCTTTTTTATAGCAACCCGTATCGCTTTTTTAGGTTTACAAGTATAACGAAGCCAGAAAAGTTTATTCTCAAGTTACCCCAATTGACTCCATTAAACTATTTTGGCAAGAAAGGTTTGCCAGCATGGCAATTATTAAAGATATTACTGGCGATGGGAAAGATGAGCTTATTTATAACGGCTCTGAAGGCATTACTGCCGCGTCATTCCACCATTCTACAAAGACATGGACCCAAACAATGAGATCAAACAGTTTTGGAATGCCTTTAGGAATAGTTGGACCCAATTTAATTTTTATGGAATATTCCGGGGATGTACGAGTTGGACAATTTGAAAATATTGCAGTGACAGCAATTCCAGCGTTGCCTGGTTTAGCCAATGGGACAACAACATTCCACTCAGATCCGTTTTCCTGTCCCAGGGCTACTCCACTCAGCCCAATTGATTATCCTGTTGAAGATAACCAAGCTTATTCATTTGAGGGTAATGCCAGCTCGAATATTTTCCTCCCACTGGATACTGTTGGCGTTACAAGAAAACCTTATCTTCTTTGGGAAGATCGATGGGAAATCTCTGATGTTCTTAAAGGGACAGTCGATGTGCAAAATGCCAGAGCTCGGGTAACCATACCGCTAGCAGAGCTTCGAGTTTCTTCAGAATTAGTTTATTCTGTGGGAATGGAATATTTAAGTAATGAAGAACTGGGGGATGGTAGTGTCAAGGATACTTCGATGTTAGGAAATGGAGGGTGGTCGCTTCTGTCCCCAGTTGAGGCAATTGTTGCTGATAGGAGGAGCGCTACTCTTCCTGGTGAACTACCGACTTTTTACGTGGTCATTGACGGACAATATAAAAAGCTTGAGATGGACGAAGAGAAACTGAGTAACACTACTGCTTTTAAATTTACTGCAAACTTGGAGGAAAGAGGAATTTGGGAGCTAATTTACAACGATTCTGAAGAAACATGGACCGCTGCTTCTTCAAAGAAAGGAGAAAGTAGAATTTACGGAGGAGAGGGAGCAAGAAAATCGGGATTGAGTTGGCCATTTTGGGATGGCTCCACCGGGACTGATCTTGGCTCATTGCGGCGACACGTTACCATGTGGTACTTGAAGGAAAGAGAGGATACATTGGCCAATAAAAAACTTAAATTTACCTACCAAACGGATTTGAAAAACCTTCCAGCTCCAAATCAATCTAAATCCTATACAAATTCTATTCAAATCCAGAAAATTGAAGACGAGCACGGTAATAAGATCATCTTCCGGTATCAAGAAAAGCCTTTGAATGAATATGAAGCTAAAACTCCTGTTAAAAACGGCAAAATTACTTTACCAGTTGAAGAAGAGAACAAATTTTATCTCAAGGGGTTGTCAATAATCACTTCCGGTTACCAGCAAGAGTTCCAATTCAATTACAAAGTAGATGGAGTCAAAAGAAAATTGGAGGAAATTGAGCAGAAAAATACCACAAATTCCTTTATATCCCTTTTTCAATTCCAATACGGATCCACAAACCAACTTGAGAATATCTCTGGGGGCAAAAGGAACAGTCCATTTTCTGTTAAATATTCTTACGGCGTCGTAACTATCCCAGTACCGTCACCAATATCCATTCCTCAAGCTCATATAAAACAAGAATTAGATATTGGGGAGAACTCATCTTCTGTTAAAACGGCCAGGGGTGAAGATTTCGTGGCGTTAGCTTTCAAATCAAGCTCAGGAGATTCCGTCAACTTGAAAATTTTGGATAAACATTTTGATACGGTTTTAACCGAAAACGTTAACTTTTTAACGACTGCTGAAAATCCTTATGGCCACAGATCTGTGGTAAACTTCGAAGTCATTGCGATGGATCAATGCATTTTAATTTTAGAAATTTTATCAAAAGAATTCAAAGAAATTACTGGGTTTTGTCGTCCCGACTTGAATACCCCAACTCAATGGAAGAAAAGCTATTCATCGGAAAGGTTAGACGACAAGGCGAAGATTTCATTTGCTGTAAATTCCTTTGGAATTGTCAAAGATGGAACAAGTTACGTAACAGTTTTTAAAACTATTTCATCTACTTCATCAAAATTCGCCCAAGGCCCTTTTGCGGTGTTTAGAGTTGACACCGGAAGTAAAATTAAAAATTTTGCACTACTTTCTTCCAATGACGTTGTCGTATATAACAATGGTTTCACATGCTACACAAAGACTTCAAGCGGAACCTGGAAACCAAAAACCTTGGTCAGTTTTAACTACCTGGAAAATAATTGGCTAAATTCATTGAAAATTGACAATAAATCTAAAAAAGACGTTTTAGAAAGGATTGAAAGTGTTCGTTTCCAGTCAACAAAAAACGCTTTGCTTTTTCTGTCATTTGACTATGACGGAGATGAACTCACTACAACCGGAAATTTGTTGCTGATTAATGAAAGCAAGATTAAGATGCAACTCCAAAGGATTTCCTTGAACAGGCAGAAAATGAGCGAGCTTAAAAGAGACATTGACACTGAATATGGCACACTTGAATTAGAATATCAGAGAAAGTGGGATAGGAAATGGGGCGCAACTGTAAAACAACTTTCTGGACCTAAATTAGTTTCTAAAATGAAAGAGCTACTAAAGGAATACTATGACAATGGGGATATTCGTAGCGAATTCTATAGGAACTTGACCAGAAACTTTCAGGAGGAATTAGACAAAAGGGCTGAGCCAGCATTACTATTTAATTTTCAGGAAATAGCAGAATTTAGATTATCCGGGGAAGATGAGAACCCACTTTTGTACAAAGTGGTAGACAGCAAACTCTCTCCTATTTACAAAATGAATGGACACGTCTGGCAAAGACTTGGCTCAAATGCAGTCTTAGATAAGAAAAAAGATGTTAAGTACCCCCTTGGAGATGATTTTAAATTGCAAGTGGCAAATGATTCAAGGAATGAAACGATTTACACACTATTCACAGGAAAATCTAGCTTCAGGCAACTTACAAGCTTTCAAATAAATGCCGAGCAAGGCGGAGAGGCGGTTATTGCTTATCCAAAATATATTGCTTATCAAAATACAAACCAATCCTTAATCGAAGTATTTTCTTTGGACAAGGACAGTCAAGATTATGAAAGACAAACACTCTCGGAAGAAAAATTAATAAAAGGATCAGACGCAAATTGGCTGATTACCTTGAAAAATAATAAACTGCAGTTCAGGAGAGTTGCGGAATTTCTCAGACAGACCGAGAAGAGAGTAAGAGTCCTAACCGGAAGTGAAGTAAGTTGCGGAGAACACAAAATGAAAAGAAATTTCCAAACGAAATATGACTGGGTAAGGCGACATTTAATAGAAAAGAAGGTGACAATGTGGTTTGGAGAAAGCAAAACTACTTCCGGGTGGGTGGAGAAGATAACCTTGGAGGATGCTTGGAGTTGGGATGGAAATGCAACAAAAACTGATAAATGGTTTAACGGGAAAACAGGCGAGCTAGCTGGTTCAAAGTCTGTTGAACTCAACTATAGTCAAAGGAATTCCGAAGAGGAAGAAGCTCCAGAGAACGAAATCAGGAAAATTACAGATTTAACCGGAAACTGGGAAATTGCAGATATTTCTCCTTATTCCGTTGAACATCATATGTTTGGGTTTATTGGATTTGAACCTTATGAAAACGCAACAAGTTGGAACTATCCAAGAAACAAGGTGGTCAGTAACCCTTCGGCTTTTTCTTTGACTGGGCAAAGTTATTTAAACCTCTCCGGGAATGAAAACCTTTCAAGAAAGTTTATTCCAAAAGATCAGTTTGGTAGTTATCTCGTCACCGGTTGGATTCGATGGCCTGCTCCGGCTTATTCAGAGAAAGGGAAAGCAATTTTAATTAAAATTGGGCTCCAACCTGGAGGACTTCACTTGGCAACTATAAGGTCCGAAGTAAAAAGAGAGTTGGATAACGGATGGACGTATTTAGAAGCATTGGTTGACCTCCAGATCTATAGAAAGCTCTATAACGAAATATATTACAAAAAGAAAGCTGAGGTTATTAACGAAGTAATTTCCGGGGATGCTGTGGCAAACTCAACTGTTTCTTCAAATTCAATTTTTAACATGCCAAAAATTACAAATGCAAAGATGATTTTAGAAATTGAAGTGAGTCCAGTGAGAAATGAAACCATTGAGGTGGATCACATCCGCTTCTGTCCTTTTTCATCTGATTTTATTGTAAACGTGTTTAAAGACTCAGCTTATTTCAGCCCGCCGGAAGTCCAAGAACGGAATAATCAAAATAAGTTGATGCCGCCTGTTCAGGCCATGATTCTTGGAAATGGCGCGATACTGAACAAAATTTATAGCGAGACGGATATCACAGAGATTGGTACGTTTACGGAGACAGGGAAAGTGGATCATTTCACTTCGACTGGAAAATGGGCTGGAGGAAAATCCGTTTTAACTTTGAGTCCAGAAGAAGGATTTTACGAGACTTTTGAAGAACAATCTTTCAAAACAAAATGGCAACTTTCTCTGGGAAATTCTATTAAAGTTAAAAAGGGTCAACTTTGGCATGAAAGTAACTCCACAACCGCATCAAACGACAAAATTACTTTTAAATCTGAAAATTTAAACGGCACGGCTTTCCGGTTGAGGTATCACTTTGATGATGTGCACAACCTTTCAGAAATTTCATTAAACTGGGGTAGTGGCTCCTCTCAACAAGTTAAAATAACGCTGGAAGTATCTACACAAAGTAATGTGACGCTTACTTGGGGCTCCAGCGTCCAAAGTTTTGATATTGTTCCAACTGGTGAAATAATTGCGTATTTGGAAGACGGACAAGGCTGGTTTTTCATTGATGGAGGGCTAATTCGTGAATTCACAACCCCAACTGCGAATTTAAGTTCGTTTTTCATTGAGTTTAAGGGAAATGGAAGAAAGCAAATTAAAGATTTGATTGTACTTTACAAACCGGAAATGACCATGCAATATTTTAACATTTGGGGCCAGCATATACAAACAATTAGGCTTGAAACAGTTAACTCCGCTCAAGTTTCTGCAACCTTGTACGATGAAGTTGGAAGGGAGGCTATTAGAACAAAAGCAAGTCGTGTTACTAGGCAAATTGATGCTTCTTGCCTACTCTGCTTTCACTCAAATTTCGTAACCAATGGATTTAACCCAGCGTCTGCAAACTCTGTTTTTAAAACCGGAAGGTTAGAAGGATTAGTTAGCAGGTTAAATCCTGAAGATGAGGGATATCCTTATTCAAGAACTGTCTACGAAGCCACCCCTTTGCAACAGAAACTTTGCGAGGGGCAACCAGGGAAGCGGTTCTCTTGCGGGGAACCCAACACTTTTGCAACTACAACTCCACAAAAGTCCGGAATTGCCCGGCTTTTTAATTTATTCCCGCCTAGCAACGGATTTAAAGAAAAAATAGAGAAAAAACCAAATGGAAGCATATTTGTCACAATTTTAAATACTATGGGACAGGAAGTTGCTCATTACGTCCACGTCCCTGGTTTTGATCATATTTTGAGTACAAATGAGTTTAACAAGTTTGGGAAAATTACTCGGATACTTCCCCCGCTCTATCATCAGGAAGCTAATACAATGGAAAGGATAACGGAGTGGAAGTTTGGTGAATCTCCAGATGATTTTACCCAGGCGGAGCTTTCACTGCAGAAGAAACTGGCTACAAAATTTAGCTATGACGACAAAGGCAACATGGTTAAAAAAGAAACTGCGGACAGCAAACCCAGGCATTATCTTTACGATGAGTTTGGCAACAAACGCTTTAGCTATTTTTTAAACGCGTCCGGAAACCAGACGATGGCGGAAGACATTGCTTATTATTTATACACAGAGCAAAATAACGTTGCGGAATCTGGAATTTTGAGTGAACCACTAACGGAGGGACAGCTTAAGCAGTATATAGACGTTCCTTTTATGCTTAAAAAGCAAACTTTTCAACAAATTGAATACTACGAGATGCACTCTGATCCTGAGTTACGGGGTAAGCTGAGAACAATTACTACATTTAATGAGAAACATGGAAATGGGACGAGTGTGGGTCAGAAAGAACAGGAAATTGTAATGGAAACAGTTCGATTTAATTCTGATGACTTAGTTGAAGCTAAAAAGATGGCAAGTACGACTAATCCAGAGAATAAAAGCTATTTAGCCAGAAAATTTTACAAGGGAGGGAGAATAAGCAAAATAGTTTATCCTTCTACCTCTTTAAATGGGGACCGACTACATCTTCTTTATAGTTACGATAAAGCTGGAAATTTAATTGGGCTTGGGACACCACAGGACCCTTTTTATTTTGCAAAATATACTTGGATTCCTGGAGGAATTGTTAAAGAAGAAGAGATACGTCCAAGCTCGAGTGCAGCCTGTGATAAATTCAAAAGAACTTTCCGATATGATTCTCCTGGGCATCTGATTGAAATCTCTGACCCGTTCCTAACTGAAAAGCTTGACTATGTTGAGAACGGCTACGGACAAGGAGGATTCGGAGAAGGGATTGTAATGAAAACGAGTTTTAACGCCACATGGGCTTACAGTGATGCATACTCTCCGTGGTTTGAGGTTCAAATGGATAATTTAATTGAAAACGATGAAAATGTTTGCATCGGAGCTCTAAAGCGACTGGGCTATTTGTCAAATTCAAGTATTTACACAGCACCTCTTAAAGTTTTAAAAACTTCGGACTTCCCACAACTTCCGGGAAGATGCAGAGGGCAAACTGGCATAAAATTAAGTAAAATGTTAAAAATCAAATTACCCCCGTCAGAAAATTACGGACATATGTATGCGTACGGAAATCACAAAGAACTTACCCAAGCAAAGTATTTTGACATTTCTGATTTACAATTAAAACCATTATCAAGTAAAACATTTTCTGAATATATTACCGGGATAACACCTTCAAAATCTGAAGATATTTGGAGAGTTTTAAAATCTGCAAATGTTTTTACAACCAATCAGAGTGGGAATGATGAGTCAATAACGGGAAAGGGATTCCCGGGTAATGTCGTAGACGAAGTGGGAATAGCCGCAGAGCTTAACAAAGCCGAGGCAAATCTTGGAACTGTCGTCGAGTCCATTTTAGATTTTATTTTGAAATGTCCTGAAAAACATAAACCATCCTTAGAAGATTTTGAAGAGGTTTTGAACACATGGAAAGGAGGGAAAGATGTTCAACTTCCAAGGCTTCTTCAAAACAATCTGAAAAAATCCGCAGAGGTTGCATTCACTCTACTTAACAATAGTGGATACCTTAACCAGAATAAATTTTCTCTGGATAAATTGCTTAATCCAAACTTTCTCCAGGCCATAGGCAACCTACAGCTTTCTCCGAGAACAACAAAAAAGGTTGTCGATTTGCTTTTACATCACTTTAAAAATCAACTGGGTGAAAACCCTTTTGATTTAGAGAGTTATAAAATAGACGCAAATGGAAATCACAGGGAATTCACCGTTGGAGAAAAAAGATTTAAGTTTATTTATGAAGCAGGAACAAATAAAATCTCGGAGATTCACGAAAGTATCTACGGAGATCCAGAAACTTCTCATATAGTTCATAAAATCAGCCACGATGACCATGGAAACATGAAAGAAGCTCCACATCACAAAATAAAATCAATTTTGTATCACCCTGTGTCTAATCGCCCAACACAGATTGAAATGGAAGACGGAAAAGTACTTAGTTTCGAGTATGATGGGGCTGGAGAAAGATCTCGTAAGTATTTAAAGGGCCCGGATGGGAAAATGATTTACGAGCTGCATTACTTCCGGGATGAAAAAGGAAAAGTTCTCTCAGATCACAGATTAGAGTATGATGAAACCGGTACAGAAATTAAAAAGGAAATAAAATCCACGTATATTTACGGGGCAAGAGGATACGTTTTGGGATTTTTACGTAACGGAAAATTCTACTCAGTACACACAGACGGTTCCGGATGCACAAGACTTGTTACAAAAGAAGGGAAAGTGGTTGCCGCATATGATTACCTGCCTTACGGAGAATTCATGCGGAGGTTTGGAGTGGATCCGGAAGGGCAAATTATGTTTTTATACACTGGACAAGAATACGACGAAGAGACAGGACTCTACAATTTTCACGCACGTTTATATGACCCGTTGATAGGAAGATTTCTTCAAATGGACCCCATGGGGCAATTTTTCAGCCCTTACGCATACTCCGGAAACTCTCCAATCTCGTACATAGACCCAGATGGTCAGTTTGCTATTATGCTGACCTGCGTCATTGTTGGAGCGATTGTTGGGGCTTATTTAGGAGGTGCGGCTGCCAACGGTGGTTATAATCCTTTTAATTGGAAATGGGACAAAGACACAGCATTTGCAATGCTAGGCGGCGCATTAACCGGTGCCTTACTTCCAGTAGGATTTGCTGGGGCTGCAGCAACCATCGGTATAGGTGCAACAATTGCAGTTGGAGTAGCAGGCGCTGGAATTAATATTGCCGCTACAGTAATTGCAAACCCAGGTATAAATTTCTATGACCCAAAAATCCTTTTTGCGGGTGTTCAAGGATTTGGCAGTGCAGTGGGTTTTGTTGGCGGCGTGGGAACTCTTCACACATTTGCAAATAAACTAACCACGTTAAAAAAAGTCTTGTTACTGACGACTTCCTACGGGCTTGGAGCTGGATTGGCTTATCATAAAGTAGCGGAATTTCACCAAGGGAATTATAAGTTTTGGGAATGGGATAAAATTTACGAGCCAGGTTCCATTATGGCAATGTTGGACGGCTTTGACACGGGAATGGGATGGCCTTTGTCTTTTAAAGAAGTTGGAAAAGGGGCATTTAAAACAATTAGAAAGCTTGGTAAAACAAAACCTGCCATTTTTGTAAAAGTTATTGCGCAAGGGAATCGCGTAAAAGTTGGAAAAATACTGCAACAATTGCAAGACGCCCCAAAGGTGCATAAAGCTTTAAAAAATGATTTAATTAAAGCTGCAAGTGCTGTGATTATGACTTATTATCAAGTCGCAGCTGCAAACGGAGAATTCGACCCGACCAAGTGGGACCTTACAAAATTCTCCACGTATGAAGCTGCTTTGAACGGGGTGTTCTTCGGAAAAGATGTAAAAAACATGTTGAAACACATTCGCGAAAAATCAAACGGACAGCCTTTGAAGTGGTCAAATCCGCTTTTTAATAAAATGGCTAAAAACACCAAAAATTACGTTAAAAAGCTTGGACGCAATGTAAACAAAAAACTGTTTAATTCCCAAATTAAGAAAGCTCAGCATTTACTAAATAATCCAGCTTTTATTTCCGCTGTAAAAGCCGCCATGTCAGGAAAAGCTTCAGCAGCCGGGGTTGACATATCTTCATCTTCACCTAAAATTTTAAAACAGGCAACAGAATTCCTCACGAAAGTCAAAGTTGCTCATAAAATAGCTGATGAAAGTAGAATAATTTTCAAAAATGCAGATTTGGATGATGCAGGAAGTGTTATTACAAGCAAAAACAACAAGAACGACGAAGGTGACATTTTAAAATTAGAAAACGACGATTCTAATATTCGTAGATATTTAGAACAACAAGGAACATGTGGTGGGGGCTCCAGAAAGAAAAGAAGTGGTATGGGTGGTTGTAGTTTTGTTCGGAAAAGAACGGAAGCTGCAGATAAGTTATTTGAAAACGAAAATTCAGACATTGTTGAAAAACTAGACACTCAAAGAAAAGCTGTCCTTGTTACTTATGAACCAAACAAAGCATCCTCCGATGCGGATGATGTTAATAATCGATTTAAAAGAGTAAAAATAGATGCGGGTGGTTTTATTGAGCAAAAATTATTATCATTAGATCAACACCATTCATTTTCTTTAAGGGATAAAAGAAATAAGGCTGACCTTAGTTTTGCGGAGACCCTGGCCATGGTTTTCTCAGAGATTCCTTCAAAAACAATGGCGAAAAATGAGTTTTCAATTGCAGCGATTAAAGGCATGATGGATGGCGGATCTTTTGATAAAACTGGTGAAGTAATGACCTACCAGACAAGGCTTACACTTCCGGATGCAACCACGGTGGATTTTTTGCATGTGTATAAAGCTAATGATAATGGAAAGCCATCTCTTAAAAGCATTGTTTCCGTTGAAGAAGGAAACCCGAAGAATTCTAGAATTGAATTAGACATTGAAAAATCCATAACAACACATATGAAAGAGCAAGGGTTCTCCTCCGACAAGTTTGACAGCATGGTTTACATTATTTACAAAGAAAGACCTTTGACCGGAAACGTTCAAACTCGTGTGCTTGTAATGTCCCCAGAGCTTCCAAAACAATCTCAGAAAACCCCAGAATTCAAGTCCCTTGCCGAAACCGAATCAGCAATAAAATTTCGTGATTGGTCAAACCAAGATTTGAAGATTGCATTTGATCCAAACGATTTGATTGGCATTCAACCTCGGAGAAACACTCAAAACGTTGATTTGTCCAGCGCAGAGGGAACAACAACAGGAATTCAAAAGTTTTTAGAAGCAGCCGTAGAATCTTTCAACAAAAGAGTTCAATTAGAAGGAAACACTAACGTTCACGAAGAATCTTTTCAAGGTTATGTATACGGCCTTCTTAGACTGACCCTTGCGGAAAACTTTAAGCTGACTGTCAGACCGGAAATGGCAACGGGAAAGGGCTTCGCGGATATTGTCGTGGTTAAAAAGTCTAAACCGGGCAAACAAAATTGGGCGGAAAATGTTCCAGTAATTATTGAATTAAAATACGAAACAAGTGACAGTAGAGGTAGCCATAAAGCCGCCCTGGAGCAAGTATTAGACAGAGGCTACGCCAACAATATGTTTCTCAAACATTCTTCAAAATATGTAGGGATTGTAACAGCAAACCCTTTAATCCAAAATGGACCAAAGGTTTCTTCTAGAGTTGAGCAAATCCCACCTAAACAAATTTTAGCCGATGTTTTAAAAGAAGCGGCTTCCAGTACAGATCACCAAAAATTGAAAGACCTGAAAGACAGAATTCAAGCAACGGTGAATTGGGCTGGCTCAACAATTTCTCCAACCACTTATAAATCCGGAGCCGTCAGAGATTACCTAACATCAAAGTTAATTGGACAATTTAGTAGAACTTTAGACGGAGGGAATACTTATATCGTGAAGAAAAGTATGGGAGAAACTGGAGAAACTGCAGACACAGTAACTGATTTGTTGGTGAAATGGCCAGGGAAAGCCACAGAAAATGGCAAATCTCTATATCTGCATATTGTCGAAAATACGCAGTCAGATCGTTCTTATAAAATAGAAAGTAACACAAAATATAAAATCCCGGAAGATGCTTATAATTTAATTCGATCAGACCAAGTGACAGTCATTGAGATTGATGTTAATCCGTTTGCAAAGAAAGTAAATGAGTATGCTTTTGAAGTTAATGTGAAGACGGGAATTGATGCGGTTGAGTTCCAAAGCGGAGCCAAAATGACAAACGCGGATCCTTTGCCTACCTTTGATGCTGACGCGCTTTTGAGAAACAACCCAGACACGTGGAATAATTTGTTTGACAATTATCATAAAAACTTGAAGGATATTATGCCCGCAGAACACAATGTCCAAGCTTTGCTCCATGGTTTGTTTGAAAGGTCGCAAATACCTGGGAGGGATTTAAATAATAATGAAATACTGTCTGTTCGAGACGTCTACATGGAGTTGAACACGGGCAGTAAAGGCAGGCTGGATTTGGCTGTTAGAGATTATCAAGTTGACAAAACTACAAATCTTGTCGTTGACGGATCACAAAAATTAGCTGTTGCAGAGGTAAAACTGACCAAAGCTAACAAAGGGAATACAGAGGACTCAATAAAACGAGTTGTTGAAGATGCTCAAAGGCAGGTGGAAAATTATGACGGACTTTCAATTGGAATTGACGCCGATGAAGTTTCAAAGTTTACAATTGTTTTTGATGAGAATGGGAGGTCTCAGGTTGTGATGAAAGAGGCACCAATTGATCACCCATCCCGTCTTGCTTCTCCTCAATATTCTTCATTTGATGAGGAGTCAAGTGGAAGAGAATTGAGGAGGAAAAGGGAAGCATTCAATCAATCAGAGTTGGTTCGTCAAGAACAAAAAATCTCACCTGTTTCCTCCGGATCGGCTTCAATTCACAGTGGACTCTGGCTTGTTTCCACGCTTAGATCGTTTGCTGTCGGCTCTGTTGACAGAATTAAAAATTTAATTGAACCTTTCACTTCGAAATCGGTTGAGTTGCAATCGTCAAACAGTGTAAGTTCAGCATATTACAATCGAGAAAATAAAGCCAATGCAAGAAATCAAGGAGGAGATAAAATGTTTTGCCAAACTGGAGCTTGGAATGGAGATTTTTATAATATGGACGCCATTACTTGTAAAAATATAGACGGGTCAAGCTCTGCAGTATTTTACAAACTTGGAACAGAAAATGACGCCGAGTTAATGAAAACCGGATACCAAGGAAGTCCGTCTTTATCCAAGGATAACTATTCCATAATTTCTTGCAGATCAATTGAATTTAATAGGATTCCTTCAGTTACGTGTTCCGGAGAAAAAACGGATTTTGTTTACACCCCTCAACGCACATATTTCAACAAAACTTTTGATAACCTAGATGCACAAATTATGTTAGGAGCTGTCGTTTTAAACAAACTTGGAAGGTTCTTGAGTCCTTTGTTTACAAACGATAAAATTGTACATGCAGATGAGGAAGAAAGCGAAGTAGAAATTGAAGTTGGTAAAGAAATGCTGTCGACTTTCAGGGGAAAATATGATGAGATTCAAGAAATCTTAGACGACTTAGAGGCTAAAAATTTAGCTAGTAAGGTAGACTGGGCAAAGCATAATCTCGAGGATATTTTGGAAGAAATAAGTAAAAATGAGAAGACTATATGGAAAAAGAATAAAGTGGAAGTCCTTGAAGAAAGGTTGTCAGCTTTGTACGATGATCTTTTAGAGGAAATGGAAATTGTGGCGGAAAATATTTCTCAAGAAGAGGGTCAATCTAATACTCAATCCGGAGAAAACGCAGAAAATATTAATGTGGATTGGAGTAGTTTAGTTGACGGTGTTCAAAATATTTGGAAGCAAGTTTCAGATCCAAATGGGAATAAGCATCAACAAATCACTTAATATTTTACAAGTAGACAGGGAAAACCTAGAGAGATCTGATTCATAGTTTGAATTTACAATCATTTTTAGAAATTTTAATCAAACAAGTTATTTTGTATATGTTTAATGCAGTGGATAATTTAATGCCAGAAATATTGTGTAACTGTAAATCGAATCATAAGGTTTTTAATTAAATCAATACGTTAACCTCATTTTTCTATAAAAAATATTTTTTATCACAAAATCATTCGAAAGATAATAATGTTTCACATTTCGCAAGTTTAAACTGTAAGTAAGCAGCAAATTTAGCAAGTAAAGAGATTTGACCTATTACTTGAACTCATTTGACGCATTTTGCATTGAACTTGATACTCAGACCTGGTTCATTTAATAAAAAGGTATTCAAGCAATGTCACACAATTTATAATTTTATAATATGCATAAAAAGTATTTTTTGATTAAACACCACTGCAAGGTTAACAGACTTTCAATGTTCAATAAATTAATTTGGATAGGGCTAAGCTGTTGCACATTTATTTTTACCTTTGACTCTTTGACAAATATTTTCTACAGTTTGATCAAAACTCAATACTAAATGGGTTGTTTGATTCCTATCAAACTTTTGGATCTGTATTTAACTTTGACATGTACATAACTTCAATAGAGCCAGAAGTTTCAAATAAAAAATGAAAAAGATTGCTCAATTTTGTAATAAATGCAAACAAGTTCTTTAGTAAATAATTTTATTTTGCTTTGTTACATATTATCAAAAGTTTATGCTAACATAGCCGACCCCGATTATTACAACAAGCTTTATTCATTTCTGGGTAATATTGAACTAATAAATGCAAATGAAAATTTTTGTTTGAATATTTAGCTGGAGTGGCTTTTCGTTTGTGTAATTTTTCCCAAGATAATAAAATATAGCATTAATTTATGTAGTGACGGATAACTATTTCCTAACGGCACGATTATTTAAATCCTTAAAAATTTGCACTGATTATTCACGTTTGGTATTCACAAATCAACTTTAAAATCTTTTGCAAACCCATGAGCACACAGCAAATGGAGCAGTCGAACTTCGTTTTTCTTGTGATAATGTAAAATATAATGAAAAATGTAATTCATAGAAGTTATTTATGGATCAGGATATTTTTCATCTGGCAAGCAGTTTAAACCGGTATTAGGAAGTAAATTCAGCAAGTAGATTTGACCTATTGCTTTAACTCATTCATTTGTCCTTGATACGTTAAACTTGAATTTTACTGTGTAATAAAAGGAAGGCAGCTTTACTTAAATAAAAATTACAATTTAATTATCGGAAGTTTTGAAAGTTGGAGAGTACTCGGTGTTCAGTTTTTGATTCTTCCCCTTCTGGAGGGAGTCAGTATTTGTAAATATTTGACTAAAGGAGAATTTAGAAATAAAATAGCAATGGTTCGAAAAATTATCAACTCTCCCGTTTTAAATTCCACACATCATTTCTTTGAACATAACCTTTTGGATGTGAGGTCAAGGAATTTTCGTAGGGTAATCTCATTTGTTCATAACATGTATTGGGCGCCGTTACATTCAAAAACGGTTTTGATTCTTCTCATGCCGCAGTCTTTACAACGGAACGGATGATTGCGCCGCACATTAAAGTGCTAATTTGGGATAGCAAA
>JAANSO010001797.1:0-15468 GCA_036507315.1 Lepidocyrtus fimetarius | reverse complement strand
TTATTTCAAATACAAAAGTTGATCAGCTATTGACTTTTTAATGCTTCATTAATTTTCAGCATCAATTCAATCCAGAAATGTTTTAATTGTTAAAAAAATAAGCAATTCAAAGAGAAATGATCATTTTTGGTATATCACTTTCCATTATTTTGCATATAAAAATATCCCAGCATATACTGGATTTTGATAATACTTTGATTTTAAAGGGATGTTAAACCAAAGCTTGAGTCCACTATTTAATACACTGAATTCTTGAATCTACTTAAAAGAGAAAGGTCGGTAGGGTTAAGATTAAACTATAGATTTTATTTCTGCACTTCATGAGATTTCACGTTACATATCCCCAAAAATTGTCCTTGTGATTTGTTTTTGTTCTCTAACAATATAAACCTAAACGTCTTAATCGTTTTTGGTACACGTAAACCTTCAAAAAACTTTTTTGAGCAAATAAATTAAATTATGTGATAAAACCTATCAATTAATTTGTTAATATTTTTAATTTTTTTGTTCTAAACCGCACAACTTCGGAATTAAAGTAAAATGTTAAATTCCCTAAATGCAGAATTACATATTGATAATTCATTTTATATTCAAAATCAAACGAAAAACAGAAAGTTTCAAGGGAGAGCCAAGACATAACAGCGTTTTTTATTCACTGGCAAATAATTAAAGTAAAAGCTGATTTGAAATAGCGAGCAGCAACATTTTACGCAATAACTTTAAAAGTTGCAGTTTGCTGATTCAAGTCCCATAAAAAATATTGTTTAAAAATTTAATTATTTATTTGAAAGGTACAATTGTGGTAACGTAAACTTGTAAGTTTGATAACACGAAAAAAAATCTAGATGAAAATGGTCTTTTATGCCACAAACCTTCCTTTTTTAAATTGCTCTTCATTTCCCTTCCCTTGTCCTTGTTTACTCAAATGCTTTTTCCTTTCATAGAAAGTTTTTTTCGGAAACGGAAGAAGGAAACTCAAAAGAAACTAATGGTCATATTCACATCCTTTAGGAGAGATTCCTCCAACCTTGCTTCTCTGAAAACGAATGTTCCCTTATCCTATCCCGTTAATGTATTTATTTTCATTCCCAAGTCCCATTTACGTATTGCAATCGTAATGACCTATTCTGTTTATACAAAAAAGAGTTGAAACATGACTCGAGAATTGGTTCACCATTTAAACTACGTTCCAAAACGAAAGTTCATGTTCTGGAAATAATCCAAAAATGCCCTAAGATTTCCAAAGTAAGTGCAGAGGGGTAACTTGAAGAGGGTTAACTAACGTAGTTCTATTAAAAAAATTAACGTAGCAGCATATCAATTCAATGTACTACAAATGGTAGGTTTAAATTTAGAAAAAATTAAACTGCCTTTAGCAAAAAATAATAATTAGATTTGTGAATATTAGTGCAGATTTAAACATAAAACAGCAGATTAAAGTGGCTTGGTTTCATTAGAATTAATATTGAATACTGTTTATCCACAAGCAATTCAAAGCTGGATTCAAGTAATGATTAAATTGTTAGCTAAATCTGCAGATATTGTGTATTTGGTTATAAAAGGTTAGTGTAGAACAAATGCAAAATTTCAATAAACTACAAAACTGGTAGAGACTGAGGGATTTGACTCACACAGTGTGAGTCACAAGTTAAGAAAATTTGTATTGTACAAAAATATTTTATTTTTATATTGCTGCAAACGGTTTTAAAAATTAGTTGAGATTTGGAAGAGTCATTGGACTGTTTAAATTCCAAAATGAGATGAATATTAGCAACTTTTGGAAGTTAATGATATGAATATATTTTATTTTTTCAAAATTGATAAGTTATAGGCCGTAAATTAAACAACCTTAAATTCTATTATATCATGGTTAAGATCTCCTGCTGACATGCGTAAATTTGCGTTAAATTTGACAATTTATTTCGCGTAGTTAAATAGTATTGGAGTATTTAAATGCAAACAAATAACATTGAATCTTAATTAAATAAATTGAAAAATATGTTTTATGAGACACACAAAAGAAAAGCTACTTCATTTGTGTCATGGAGGTAAGCAAAAAATAATCAAAATTATAAAAATAAGTCTCAGGAGACTTAATTGTTTTAAAATTGCTCATCGCAGTATTAATTGAAGTTATTCTCATAGTTTACCATCAACATGAACAATTTAGAATGAAAGCCCTGTGTATAACAAACTCAGGAAAAACCAGGAAAGTGAAGAGTAATTTTCAAAGTTACGGCAACCAAACATTGACTTGACAGTTTTAAATACCTTGGTGTACATCTCGATAGTCACCTCTCTTATGATAATCACTTAAAACATGTAACCAAAAAAATGAATTGTAATATCGCTAGATTGTACAAATTAATTCGATATATCCCCGAAAAACTATTAAAGAGTGTCTTATCTTGTAATGTTATTAGTATAGTCGACTTTGCCCTCATAATTTGGGGTGTATTTGATATCTCTGTATTGGATAAGCTTCAGAGAAAAGTGAACCGTTTTGTCTTACACTATTATTTCCCTCATCATCGTAAACAAAAAAACAGATAAGTAACAATCTAGTTAATGGACTGCTTGAAAACCTTAATTTGCTAACCCTCAATGAGAGACGAACTCTATCCCAATTAAAATTTGTTTTCAAATACAGTTTTAATATAGATGTAGGCATTTTTAATGGGTGGTTCAATGAAAGTATAGTAGCCGGTAGTAAGAGATTCAAAATTCCAAGAGGCAATAAGTTTTTTAAAAAGAGTATTAAATTCTCATCTTTAACAACCTGGAATAAATATTTTAAAAGGTTAAACATCGATACTGTTGAGAATATGGACTCGTTTACTGAAAGGTGTGTAAATATCCTTGTGAAGGACAGAGGGAAAATTTGTGTATAATCAGGATTGTATTTTAATTGTTAACATTTGGTCTGTCTATTATTATACTCCTAAAACAATTTTATTTCATTCACTTTTAGACAGTATATATAATCTTATTTGTTATGATTATCGCTATGCTATTTTCCGTGTTAGGGTATCAAAATCATCTATGTATCATTGTATGACACCTGTAAACACGTTAATAAAAGCGATTTGATTTGATTTGAATGTTCTATTTTAGTCTAATTGTACGCAGTCGGGAAATCATAACCTTTTAAATTAACCAATAAAAGGGGTATTACATCTTTGGCCGTTCTATCTAGATTATTAAGAGAGGATAAAATGAAAAATATAGAAGATATTGTACAAGAAAACGTAAGTTATTTTTATATTGCGCCGAACGCATTTTTAAGCAATCTTTTACACTTAATAATTTTAGATGCCAGTTTTTGATCTGTGTCTGGGCTGTAAACACTCAAACAATAAACCTTAATTTTAGAAATAGTTGATAAAGCCTTTCATGCAACCAATTTTTTGATTTTCTGGTAAAACCAAATTCCTATTTTACTCATTTACACACTTTTTGAATTCAATGAACACAAAAATTTGCAAGCTTTCCAAAACAAAATGCGGAATTTGCATATTTGTAGACAGCAAAAAAGTTGCAAATTGATATTTATTTGTATATGGCGCTGACCTGACTTTTTTTAGAAGCTTCTTATACAATCTTATTCAAGATTTGTAAACAACACATGTTTGTATATATGTATGTTTAACTTCACACCTTTATTTTTAATTACTAACTTTGATTTTGGGGTCAAATGAATATTCAATTTTTGTTTTTATATGTATCAAGTTTTTTATATTTATATGTTATTAAAACGTTAATTTTTCGTGAACAAAAACGTCCGTTCTCATCTGATTGCCAGCAAATAACATCCTGCATTTAAAAATGTAAATTAAAAATCCTAACTTCCAAATCATTGATAAGTTTTTAAATTTTTACTATCGACTGAAAGAGGAAGTCTAATTTGATAAACTGTGCTTTCATAAGTAAAATAAGTTGATAAAAGAGAAAATTTATTGAAATTAAGATTTAGGCTTCAGCTGAGTAAGCATTTTTTTGGCTATTTTATAACAACGGATGTAAGATTCGTAAAGCTATACCTAGATATAAAGCATCTTTCCTGCTGCCGTGTATTTTCTATAACAGAAAAGGATGTTATGAAATTGTTAGAATGCATGACAGGAATATCCATTATAATAAAATATAAAATTTTTACTTCAGTCAGAACTTGTTAAAAGCAAGTAATTCCAGCGGAAATTCTGGCTAGAAAAAAGTTTTGTGGTTTAAAAACGTTTTTAGTAATTTGGTATTACATGGATTTATGGCGTTAAATAAATTTATTGCGAAATCATTGATAAATAGTTTTAGGTAAGAATATACCAGAAAAGCTATCATTTCTGAATCCTTAATAAGATAAATCCATTTCAAATGTACAAGAACGCTAAACTAATAAAAATACAACATTTGAAGTCATACAAAAGTTACCTGTGTTGTTTTGGAAGTTGGAGATTTGAATTATAAAAAAGAGATTTTAATTTGCTCCTAACGGTTTTGTAGTTTAAAATTGGCTCATAAAAAGTTTGTAAACTTTTAAAATATCCACTCCCAGCAAAAAGAACTCTCAAAATTACGATTCTACGAGATAATGTATTTTAATATTTGAGCTAGGTTTCATTAGGATAGTGATTAACGCGTTTTGAAAACAAATACATAATATGCGCGTGGTATAAAAAACTAAAATTATTTTTCAAGTGGCGCCTTTCAAATATTATTTAATATTATTTTACCCTGCCTATTACAAGATGGATCGTTTCTATTATCCGGCAACGTATTTAACGTAAATCAAATTATATTCAATGTTAGAAAAAATTAAACTGAACTACTGAATACTTCCAACTTTAGCAGCTATTATGTATTTCCCTTTTAATTTTAACAAATTCTAAAGACATAAAATTTTGATTACAATTAGACTTGTGGATTTTCTAATAAAAAATACTTCATGAACTTCTATTAATTTTTATAAATAAAGTGCAAACGAAAGTTTTAATATTAATTTCCATTTAAAATAGGAATGAATGAGTTGCCTTTCTAGCTACAATTATCTCAAAGTAACAATAGAATGAAAAACATTAGTATTACCTTTAATAACGGGTTTTATTCTTTGCAAATTAGGTATTTACATGTTATATTTTTATTTTTGAGGGGTACGTGTCCACAGGGTAAATGTTGCAAGTGGGAAATGGGAAAGGAAAGTGTTATAGGGATGCGCTGAAGAGGGGTAAGTAATGCGATACCAAATACAATTGTTTTTGGATTAAGATTCACGCTGACTAGACAAATTTTGGCTTTTTATAAAGTCAGGTTTACAGATTGGATAGTATTCTAATTCTAATTTTAACATAAAAACACTTTTCTGTATAAGAACAAATATATTGTAGTCGTAGTGTATTCTCTTTGGGAGCAGCAATTTAAAAATTATACATGAACATTTGTATTAAAATATTCTATAATAAATTCTTTCTAGAAGGAAATCTTACTTTAGAAATTCTAGTTTACAGTTTTATAAAGTTTTATTTTCCCATTATCATTTTTCTTCGAAGCATGTTTCATGTGTGTGCGAATTTCCCTATTAATTAAAAATCTTCATCGTTTACTCGTAGGAATATTTGTGACAAACCCTGGTACAAAAAATAAATAAGAATATAATTTGCTGACTAGCCGCATTTGTCATGTAAATATTTAAATAGTAGCAGACTGATGCACAATTAAGTGTACAACAATTGCCATCATTTCAGGAACTGAATGTTCGGCAAGCTATTAATCCAAAGAGGTTTCATATAGTTCATAGTTATTTCATATCAACTCTAAATACAACCCATGTAGACGATTTGATTCCACAAGGAAAAGTAAATCTAAACCGTAAGCAGCGACAAAAACTAACTAAAAACAAGGATGAATGTAAAAAAGGAGCACCGATATTAATATACATTAGAAAAAAATTCATTCTGCAAATACTTTTTTATTTTAAAAACAGCTTTTCAAATTTATCAAAATTTCTACAATGATTGAAATTGATTTACGAGGGAACATACCTTTTAACTAGTGCGACCTTAAATTGAAAAATACTTTGTCCTACGCAGAAAAATATGGAGAATTTAACTATAACCATCACAGCTGCCAATGCTCTCTTTTAAACTGAATTTGCATATACCAGTCCAAAGCTTCTTCAAATAAAGCACATAACTTTAAGCTTTATTTTTACGTTTGTTTTTATTCCAATAAAGTCGAAAAAGCAGTTTTCAAGTCCAAGGTCCAATGATTTTTCAAAACTTACATGCCAAGAAAGTTAGAAATTTAATTGGATCATAGCAAAAATAAAATTATTAACAAAACTTGCATTAGTAAATTCATTCAAAGTATATGGGCTAGTAAGCAACAAACAGAGGAAAAGGGTAGAAAAAAAGATACTTTAGTAATTACATAAGTGCAATATTAGAAATTAGTTTTGTTACAGGATGGAAGAAATTGTTAGCACGATTACAGTTTTTCTATTCTGAAATCGCTTTTAGATTTAAAGTAAAAACACTTTAATACTACGCTTTTGTAGGAAAAAACGTTTGGAATTGGACTATGAAAATTGTGCTTCAGTAGCACCATTGGCAGCTGTGATGGTTATAGTTAAATTCTCCGTATTTTTCTGCGTAGGACAAAGCATTTGTCTAATCAAAGTCGCACTAGTTAAAGGGTATGTTGCCTCGTTAGTGGAAGCTCAAGAATACTTATTGAATTTCAGTCCTTGTTTTTTTCAGACAAGAAAAATGAAGTGTGCTGCAGAGAAAAGGAGAATGTTCAAAATGCTGCCTCCAACAGAGTACCCAGCCTCTTTCTCATTGTCTTTGACCGCTACTTCCGCACAGTTATCAAATTTAGTCTTTTTAATTAAATCTTCTGCATCTTTCCCATCAACATCTTCGTAGTCTTTCGGGTTGTACTTCTGCCTGATCTGAGGCTTTTTCCTGTAGGCTTTTGGGATTCGGGGTATCGAAAATATTTCGAGTAAGAGATTGAAATAAATATTAGTTTCAGAATGCTTTTGATCAAATCACAATAATTCCTGAATTTAAGTTCATCATTCTTGAAAAATAATTTAAATTCGGTGTGAAATTGATTCTGTTTCTAAAAATAAAGAAGTGAGATAAAAATGAAGGAACTTTTAAAAGTTGTGAAGTTAAGGATATAAATAGTTTATTTCTTCAAAATTGTGTAGTTTTAAGCCGTAATTTAAACATCCATGAACTCCATATTATAATTAAATAGATATTTCGTTGTTATTACAGTGCTAGTTAAAACCCCGGGTTTTTATTTTTCCCCTCCCCAGGTGGGGAAAATGGGTTTTTCAGAAAGTGGGTTTTATTGGGTTTTAATATAGGAGATAAAGTCCAACCATGCTCCAAATGTTAATAAAACCCATTTTTACCCATTTCCCCAAAATCGTAGTGGGGAAAGCCCAAAAAACATTTTCCCCACTACCCAATAAAACCCACTTCCAAGCTCTGGTTGGTACTCCTAAAGTATTATCAAAATTAACAATTTATTTTGCACAGATGAATACTACTAAAAAATTGTATTGGAGTATTTAAATAAAGAGCATTGCTATTTAATTAAATATTAAATTGAAAAATATGTTTTATGAAACACACAAGAACAAGAAAAGCTACTTGATTTGTATATTGCTTACAAGTAAGCAAAAAATAATCAAAACTCTAAAAATAAGTCACAGGAGACTTCATTGCTTACAAATTGTTCATCCCAGTCTTAATTTCAGTTATCCTCATAGTTTACCAACAACATGAGCAATTTAGAATGAAAACTCCGTGAATGATAAACTCAGGAAGCAACGGGGGAAATATAGGAATAATTTTCCCCGTTACTGCAACCGAACATTGACTTATATGTTCCATTTTAGTCCAATTGTACGAAATCGAGAAAGTATAACCTTTTAAATTTACCAGCAAAAGGTAAAATGTCTCTTTAGCCGTTCCATCTAGATTTGTAACAGAGGGTAAAATAAAAAATATAGAGGATATTGTACAAGGAAACTAAATTAATTTTTTATACTGCGCCGAACACATTTTTTAAGCGATCCCTTACTCAGAATAAACTTAGATGCTATATTTCCATTGGCAACTGAACTATGGACGTAAAAATAGTAACATTGAATGTTAAAAATAGTTACTAAATCTATCATGTAACCAATTTTTGATTCCCTGGTACAACCACATTTCTATTTTACTCGTTTACACACTTTTTGAATTCAATTGGACATAAAAATTTGCAAGCTTTCAAAAACAAAATGCTGAATTTGCATACTTGTATGTAGTAAAAAAGTTGTAAATTGATATTTTGGCAAGACATTTTCAAACTTTGCATTTTTACCTGCAAACCAATGCAAACAGACAATGGTCACATCGTGCTTTTTCATCATATACCAAATAAAATTCGAGTTTGCAGTTTTGCATGCTCCTATTTCCACAATATAATTTCCATTTTTCATTCAAAAGCAGAAAATCATTTTAACAATTTTATTAAAATCATGGTTTTAAAACAGTTTTTATCTCGTTTTTATAAATTTTTTCGTACGACAACATTGTTAGGGCTATTACTGGGAACGCAACCCTTTCTCACCTTACTGGCAGCACAGGTGATTTTTTCTAGGATAATAAATTTTTGCTCATTTTTGTTAGGTTTCGCTAGGGTTGTCATTGTTTGGTAATGATAAAGAACCTACGTTTTGCCCAAAAAATTTAAATAAGTTAAATTTTCTTATCTTTCACATGGCGTCTATCAAATATTTTTAACAATTTTTTATTTGTTGTAGTGAAGATAAAGTTCCTGGGTCTCAAATACGGCCAAAATCAAAATACAAATAAAGGCTTGATTCTTCAAACTGTTTGAATTACGATCATAAAACAATTAATCGCTTGTTGAATCGATTTTGTAAGTTCCCGCAAAAGTAGCACTTATGATTTGCAGAAGTAAATATCAGCAATTCAATCTGAATTCAAAGCATAACTAAAATAGATAACTTTTGTTGAAACAAATAAATAATAATAGTATGTTCTCGTTTATTCACTGGCAAATTTTAAAGCTAGTGAGCAGCAATTTGTTACTTCAACAGTTGCATTTTGCTCGCTCAAGTCCGATAAAAAATAATTGTAGAAAAATAATCTCAAATAGTTAGGTAAATTGTTGCTCCTACCAAATAGTTAATTCGCAAACAGGCAAAAATCAAAAGAATCTAAACAAGAAGAAAATGGTCTATTACACTAATACACCTTTTGCGTTTCATTAATTGTTCTACATTTCTCTTGCCCTAGTTTACTGAAATGCCTTTCCCTTTTCATTCCATTTCCTTCTATAAACTGAAGGGGAAACTTCAAAGAAAGTCAAAAATTTATTAGGAAACTCATTGTTTTCAATTTTGTAGTGTTTTCCATTTTTGAGTTGTTAGGCATTTCTGAAATAGAGAAAGGAAGACCTTTTCTTGTTTCTCCTTTTACTGGACACATCGACTTTGTTAGGAATCATCCTGATACTAAGGTTAGGAATGTGTGTTGCTCCAGTCAATCAAAGGCGTAGTGGATGTTTGATTTACATCCGTATTTTGATAACGAATTATTATTTTAAATGTATAAAACTCCAACCATTGATCTATCTATATTTCATCAATATTGAAGTAAAAGGTTAACATGTTATTGACTTTTTAATGTTTCGTTAATCACGATCATCCATTCTGTCCAGAAATGTTTTAATTTTTAAAGCATTGTCCAAACAATGCAACCAAGGGTAATCATACTTTTTAAGAATCTCATTCCATCAATATCCATTATTTTCCAGTAGACTATATATGAAATAGCCCAATTAATGTAAAACTATATTTAATTTTAACATTTTAGAATAAAAATTTAAAATCAGAAGAAAAAACATTTGAATATAGGTACGCCACTAATATTATTTATTTGCAATATCGAAGGAAGTAAATACAGGTGGGTGATAGAAAAATTGTTAGCAGATGCACTTCGTTAAAAAGAACATTTTATGTCTCTTTTAAATGCCAAATGAACTGTATCGTGTGCAATGTTAGTAGAAATGTTCATTAAATCATAAAATGTTCCAAAATGAATGAATGTTTAAATTAAAATGACTAAATAATCAATCACTGGAAATTTGGATCAGTTAGGCATGATGCATAGTTTAATATAAAATGTTTTGCTTCTTTGGAATGCTTTGGTGAATCTCCAGGATGATAAAATCAGAAAGAGACGAGAAAGTTTGATAAAAACTTTCTCTGTTATGGCTGCCAAGGGTTGATTTTGATTAACTTATTTGTATGCAATCGGGAAAGTTTTTAATTATCCGATAAAAGTGCAGCGATAATGTATTTTTTATTCATTTCAGCTAGTTTTTTAACAAAGGATATGAAGCGTACCGAATCCTGACGTTTGTGATGAAAGCTAAATTTAGTGTCTGATATGGCGCCTTCAACATTTTTAAGCTATTTGCTAATCAATTTAATTATAGGTTTATAGTTAATCCTTTGCGTGGGTAAAAATAACAGATTGCAGACAAGCATTGCAAAATTTAAATTACTTTTTTAAACTTACTGAAGATTCCATTTTTTAATTTCCATTGAGAAGACGCAACATTTTAAATTAAAGTTACATGAAAACGGTTAAAAGATGTAAATTTGTAATAATACTTTGGCTTTCTGTGGCAAACTGTCTGTTTCTAAAAGTACAATTAATCCTTGACAATACTGGTGTGTTGCTTGCTGCTTTTAACATTCTAATAGCCTGGTAGATCGTTAAATTGTCTTGCTGAAAGCTGACATTGAAAATAGAGAATAGAATTTACGTTCGGAAAGAATCTGGTTTATTGACGTTGAAACTACAAAAACGGACAGGTTAATGGCGTGTTAACATTCCGTTGTTCATTATTGGTCCATTACATAAATGCTTCGAACTATCCTTGTAGAAACAAATGATTACCACTGAATCCATAAAATTTGCTGCTTTCTTCCGGTTTACTAACATGAAATGTTTCAGGAAAATTAGAAATAGAAAACAACATGATAGAACAAGAGAAGCATGCCAATACGAATAAAATTTACATTTTCTTGTCCGAAAATAGTATTCTGCTGACATGCATTTTTACAGATGAAAAAAGATTGTACACTATTGCAAGAACGGAAACTAGCAATGTAAAGTGGACAATTTTTATTTCGAGCAAAACTTTCCACAGAAATAAGTAATTGCAACGGAAATTCAGCAGGTTAATGGACTAAGTTTTATGGTTTACAAGTACGTGCACCGGTTTTCTATAAAATGGTTTAATGCAGTAAAATAAACTTATTTTCACTGATAAATGCTAATAATTGGAAAGTTGTTAACCAGTTCTACATAATCTACCTTCTTAAACAATACAAATTATTTCCAGATGTAAAAACAACGCTAAACTAATCAACATATAACATTCAAAGTTAGGCAACACAAGTTGTTTTGAAACCGTCTCTTTGGACATTATTTTGTAAAAATGGCTAATCCCAGGATAAAGCAGCTATTCAAGGGTTGGCATAACAAGTAATTTGGAATGCTTTGAATTCGAAAATCTATTGATTGAATGATAAAATGATGATAAAGATAGATTGGACAGAATGAAAGAAATATTTACCGATATGTCAATCATAAATTGTTTTGATTATGTTTCTCTTTTCAACTTAAATTGTACGCAATCAGAATGTATGAACTCAAAAGTGAAGGGATAATGTATATTTTTCCATTCTACCGAGACTTACAAAGTGAAACCAATACGAATAAAGTTTGCATTATCTCGACCTTAAAGACTTTCTTTCCTGCTAACATTCATTTTTTAATGATTAAAATGAGCTGTTTGGTTTAAATTTAAAAACTGAGCGAATAACAAAATCAAGAAGAGACAGGAAAGGATGAAAAAGAGCTTTCGATGACACGGCTAGACGGGGTAGGAATTTCTTACAAAATCTGTTGCGACGCCAAAAACCAATGTTCAAAAAAGCCAATTTTTATGTCAAAAAAGCCAATTTTTTGTCAAGAAAAACCAATTTTTGGCGAAAAAATCCCGATTTTTGGTCCAAAAAAGCCAAATTTTTCAAAAAAAAATCCCGAATTTTTGTCCAAAAATTCAAAATTTTTCGAAGAAATTCCCAAAGTTTTGCAGGCAAAATTCGCAAAAAACGATTGTGTCTCAGATTACCCCAAAAAATCCCAAAAAAATAATGTTAGTTAGTTGCCAATATTCAATTTGTTTATATTGTTGATTCATTTCTTTAAAGAATATAAACTGCAATTTTATAAGATAATATTAAAGACTTTTAGATTGTAGTTCTTACCAGCAATAGCGACAATATAAAATGTGAAATATTATTAGTTAGTTTTTAATTAATTTAGTTAGCGACATAAAATTAATTAATTTTATTTCAAATGCTATTTAGTCGTTGAGTTAAAAACTTGTAGCACTGGTTATGCCTGAATCTTTAGAAATTAAACCTGTTTGTATATATATTTGAGTATGTTCTTTGTCTTTTGTCTCAAAAACTCTGCAAAACTTGTATTTTGCTTCTGGTCTATTGGACGGAATAATTTAGATGAAGAAGGGAATGATGTCTTTGACCTTTTTTCGTGTCAATATCCTGCAATAAAATTTTTCATTTATTCACAATTTTTTTAAAGCATTGAAATTTATTTTAAGAAAATCAGCTTATTGTTTAAATTGAAATTACCTTTAAACTTATCAGGTTTTAAACACCTTTTTGAAAAACATACTTTGCTTTCCTAAATAATGAATTTAAGCCGCTTTCATTTATTTAAATTAAAACAAACAAAATGCTTTTACAAAATGTTTTAATTTATTTAAACAGTAGAACTTACTTGTTTTCCTGTTGAATCTTCAACACCTTCCGCAGATGATTTTAACACTTCATTGGGGACCTGTTTAGGCTTATGAATAGTTGTGCAAAGAGCGGAATTTTATTTCCAAAGTTTTTAATATAAGCTAAAGCATGTTGAAAATAAATTGACAAAAATTGTTCACCTTTTCCAATTTTCTTACTAGCTCGAATAGCAAGTCTTGAAAACGATATGTTAATCTGTCTGCCTGTCTATCTGTCTATCCGTCCGTCTGTTTTCGCGAAAAGTAAAAAACGCCTTAACAGATTTTAACGAAATTCGGCAGACAAGTATATTCAAACCTCGTGGTTTGCTGTATAGTTTTTCAGCAATTGTAGCCCAACGGTTAAGCCGTGTGAAGCGACCGTTATAAAATTTTAACTTGCAACATATGACCAGTGGCATATCATTCGAACGGAAATATATTGTAGACAAACAATATGCAAATTTTTTGGCAAAATTGCAAAAAACTTTTGCAAAAGTTTGCATAATTTAAAAACCATAAATGGCTTTAAATTTTAATTGAGTTTTATGTTTTAAAGTGGACACGGTATAATTTTGCTTGCAATTTTGTGTCTTTTGCAAATTTCGAGCTAGTATCTAAGCAGGCTCGCGGCCTTTTACTTTCATTGTAACATGAATACTGGGGAATGTTGACCTTTCTTGTCTTCCGAAATCAAAAACTTTTTCGTTTAAATCGGTTCTTCCACTTTAAAATAAATTTACCTTTTTGGAGAATTTAGATTTTTCCGGGTGTGTTTTGTACATGGGCTTTTAGGTAGTCAAGATTAATTTATCGTGGGAAAATCAACATTTTACTTTTCCGTTTTCCCCTACCGACTCGTAACTTACATTAGATCTGTCCATTTTAGCTAATTGTTTTTGAATTTGAACTTTTAGAAAGTACTAGCAAGATTGCATTACAATAATTTTAAAAAATCTAAGTATTTATAATTACAAGTAGATAACCAAACAAGATACGGTCGTGAAAAAGAAAACAAAATTCAAATACTGAATGAATTCATATAAATTTCTTTAAATTTGTTTAAGAAATTAAGGTGTAAGCGATTATAAGTTTTTTATGGGAAAACGAATTTTAAAAGAAAGATTTTTTATTGTGGAATCAAAGTGCTGCTTACAAAATTGTGGGATTAAAGCAAACACATAAACCCTTGTTGTTGCAGTTGCCGTACCGGCACTAGAAGACAGGAAAATGGAATGATGAATTTGGCAGTGGCAAAATTGTTTCCTTCGTTGAAAAAGAACCTCAAAGCAATATTGATACAAATAAATATATAGGGCTCCCTTTAAATCCCAACAAAAAATACAAGTTTGCAAGCAACAAAGGTTTTATTAAAATCTTGTCAACAATATAAAAAGTAATCAAGTTTCAAATAAAAATCGCTGTGTAAAAATTATGAAAACAAAAATAAATATTCTAACTTTAAAATCTTGTCAACAATATAAAAAATAATCAGGTTTCAATTAAAAGTCGCTCTGTAAAAATTATGAAAACAAAAATAAATATTTTCTAAAGCCTAAATTTAATTACACAAATAAATATTTATCATACAATTTTAATGATATTATTTGTCTAATAAAATGGAGCTGCAATGTTTCAAACCAAATAATTTTTTGTTATAAATGATTACAATGAAACACAAACTAAAAGGCTAATGACTTTTTTATGGTAAGTCTTTAATATTTTAGCGAGTAGGATTTGTTAAGTCGTACAATTNAACTAAAAGGCCAATGACTTTTTTATGGTAAGTCTTTAATATTTTAGCGAATAGGATTTGTTAAGTCGTTAAATTTTTGATAAAAAACCTTTACAAATGTAAATGTTTTATATCAAAAATTTTATTGAATGAAAATATCTCAAATCTCGAAAAAGTTGGCAAAATAGCCAATTTCTGCAGCAAAAAAGCCAATTTTTGGGGGCAATGTGAGACAAAAATTTTGCTGGCTCCGCAGCGACGTCGTCGCTGCGTCGCGTAAGTTTTTCCTACCCCGACTGCCTCACATGATGATTTCAGGAATTTTTGTTATTCAAGGCAAAAAAATAAAATCAATTTTTGTTCATTTGTTTTGTTGTTTTTGTTGTAAACTCTTGCCGGGTCTTTTTGAAATTATAATGTAAATTGTACGAGATATCCGATTTGGGTTTGAGTAAACCAGAGGTAGCGAAAAAAGTGGAAGGAAGAAAAATGATCAGATTGACAGAGAACAACTGACTAAGTTGTATTTAAAGGTTTGATGAGCAAATATTTAAAAACGTGTAGAAATAAATGAATAACTCAACAAAACATGAAAACTGCTTTTTTAGAAGCATTAATCATACAGATATTTGATGGTGTGATAATATCTGTTTTGAATAGTAACCTTTGCATTGCAAAATTAAGTTATCATCGTGTTAGCACACAAACATGAATTCGTTTGTCGAAACAACGAAGACTTTTTTTACAATTTGTCCAATCAAACGAAAATTTACTTTTGTCACAAATGTAATGTGACATGATGCCGCCGTCACCAAAAACTGAAGAAA